>OZ025243.1:62494028-62534028 GCA_964019155.1 Osedax fenrisi
CATATCTTTAATATGATTGGCTTAAATCATCGTGAGTAGCCACATTACCCGATTCTATGTATCACGCTATATACTCTTTATATTAATGAATATTAATCATTAAAAATGGATTACACACTTTGTTGAAATTAAATAGTTCTTTAATATCCAACTTTAATTTTTAATTTATAATATATATTAGTGATTTTATATATAGATTATACTAAACTTTTATTTAAATTTTAAGTAAATCGATTTTTTTTATTATTTACATAATTATTTTTTACACACGAATTATTTTTACTTATTTGAACAATGCTTACCAATGCGCATATTTCATATATACAGTTTTTTTGATTTGATTTATACTTTATGAGATACGCCAACTGGCCTCATTACCTTCCCAGCCACATTACCCATATTTCCCGTAGTAACATTACATTTACTATTATTGAAATAAATAATGCATACTATTTAAATTTAAGTAATATTCATTAATCATTCATATTAATTATATAGATTATTAAATTGTCAATAAATTGTCAATATATACATATTTTATTTATGTATTTATATACAAATAATAAAATAAACAATTACATAGTTTAACTACAAACTTAATTATGTTTCAAGTAAACTTTCTAGAACAATTGCAATTTTACACAAAGTTAAAATTAATTCCAAAATATGAAATCTTTAATTTTACATAATCTTTATTTGTATCATATCTTAATTATTGTTCAAATATTTGGAGGAATACCTTCAGATCTAATATTTTAAATATTTTCATTTTACAACAAAAAGCAATTAAATGTATTAGTAATAATAATTCTATGTATACATTTTTGTATACTATTTATAATTCTCTTAAATTTGACAATATTGTAAAAAATGAATAGTATACATTTCATTTGTCGAGCTATGAATAATTTTTTACCTAGTTTGTATAAAGTATTCAAGGTAGATTTTTATATGAATGTTTTTATTACTGTCATCCTGCATAGAAATATTATAATAAAATATTTTGTTTACAATTATTTTAATTTTATATCAATCTCATTTGGTGATCGACTTGATAAGCTTTGCTTTTTCGTTCACCCAGGCTAATACCTAAACTTTGACTTATATTATTATATATATATATATATATATATATATATATATATATAATTACAACTATACACAATAAAGTAATACATTTAGATACTACAATCAGTAGCAAATTTAATAATTACTATTGTAAAATGAGTCATATTATATTCATATTATATGATTACAAATATTGTGATAATAATATAAATAGAGGTATATATAATTCCAGTATTATAGTAGTTTAATAATTATAATATTAACTGATAAATATAAATAAAGAGTGACAAATTATATGTTATTATATATTATATAATTTATTATATAATATAATATAGAATTATATATCATATAACGATTATCACATTTAATATGTTTTCAGTCATCTGGATTTGTGTTATGTAATATATTTAAAAACTTATCCTATAATATATTTTCTAAACATATTTCCCTATGCTAGTGAATATTTGTACTGGCATATTTACTTTGATTGAAAATAATATTAAATATTGGAAATGATATTTATATTTATGTAGATATCATTGATTATTTACTTATTATTATTTATTTGATATATTTTAGAATTTGATTAATGATATCTATACATAATGTTTTCTATATATGTTATTGTATCGAATAAATATTTCTGTTTTTAAATCAGTTAATATCATTTTTCTATGTGATCTTAAAATATTTAAGTATTCAGTAAAATTAAAAATGTATTTATCATTCTTAAAAGTAATGTAAGCTATATTCTCAAATAATATATTCTTAGAATTTCCATCGAATTAATTTTATTTATAATATACTCTCTATAGATTCAATATTTATATATATATATATATATATATATATATATATATTCAGTTTGAAATATAACTTCTCTTTGTTTTCGAATTATGCAAATTATAGTTAAATAGATATTGCAATACGACTCTATTAGTATTAATGATAAGTATATTGAGGAAAATAGAATATAAATTAAATTAGAGTCGTTATATGATTCATTAATTTCTATTCAGTGGTTTCTAATTTGAATAACTCAATTTAAATAATGTAATTAAATAGAAAATGGAATGTAATTAAACTTGTTTATACAAAAAGTCCATAATATGTTTATTGTTTAAATTTATTTAACTTATATTATTATTTACTCATATATCATACTTATATATATTATGCTATATATTGTAATATATACATTTATATTTTGTATAATTAAGATATTTATTAGATAGTAAATGATAATTAATAGTTCACATTAACAAATACTGACATGATAAATTTAGTTTATAATAATATATTATTAATATATATATATATATATATATATATATATATATATATATATATATATTAATATGGTAGTTAGCTATAGTTATGTTTATATATTACCTAAATAACAACGTTATTCATAATAAAATATATGATAAAACTTAGAGAAATCATTTTTTAATAATAAGTTATTTATATTAGTTATATTTATAAATCATAAATAATAGTATTCAACTATAAATAAAATAGTTCGTTCTTTTAATTATATATAATATGTTTATTTATTAATATTGTATGATAATATATATATATATATAATATCTATAATTTCAAAAATAAATATATACTTCAGATAACCCCTAAAGATTATATATATATATATTATGATATGATAAAACAATTTTCGGGCTGACAGTATCCGCGCAAGATTCATTCTACTTAATGAATAAATTACGATTGAGGTTTACTGTTTACTATTGAATATGCTATCACTACGAAGTTTAATTAATAGTGAAATTATTCATCTAATCAATGAATTATTCAATATTCTGCTGCAGTTGTAGTATTAGCTAAATTACTCTCAGCAAGTCATGTCATCCACTGTGTATTGAAATTATGATTCGAAATACATACCTACATATACATACTCACATAAACACAACATATCTTATAATATATATATATATATATATATATATATATATATTGATTGAAAGTTTATTTAAACACTTAAATAAATCATAAATGATTAGTCAAAATTCTATATATAGAATACAAATAATAAATTAGGTAAAACAATAAATACCATTAAGGTAAAGATATTTTTAATAAAAATAAAATAAAATAGAATAAGCCGTACAGAAATTAATAAATAAAATAATAATTACAAACATAATTAGTATTACAGGTTTCCACCTGATATAAATTGTTGTATATATTTCATGAGTGTTTTATGCGATTTTATAGATCTAATATATGGTGGGAGTGAATTCCATAGTTTTGGACCAATATAACTCAGTGCCCGAGTATTCGGGGCGTATATTTGAGGGACGGAGAATATGGGTAGATAGAAGATTAGATGCATGGTTTCTAAGTGGTGGAAGGGAATATCTTTATACTAGAGAAGCAGAAATATAGGAGGGGCAATTCGAATAGTATATTGAGGAATGAACAATAGATAGTATGCGATAAGCAGAGCGTTTGTTAAATGGGAACCATGGAAGTAAGTATTGGTATGAGGAAGTAGAGGAATGATCTCGAATACGTATGCTATGTGTTATACGGAATGATGAACGAATAACTCGATTTAGGGGATAGATAGAGTATAATGGAAGATTGATAAGGAATGAGGAACAGTAATCTATACGTGAGAAGATAAGGGAATTAACTAGAGTTTTAGTAAGAGTACAGTAATTGATTTTCGTATTTTTATAATAATAAATAGATGATAATTTGCAGATTTGTGGTGGCAATAATATGATGAATGAAGGAAAGAGTAGAATCAAAAAATACACCTAAGTTTGATGCAGTAGGATAAGGAGATATTACAATGTTATCAATAAGAAAAGGAGGGAAGTAACTTGGTGATGGAGAAAGATTCAACAATGTAGTTGTTGAGGTATTAAGGATAATATTATTAGAAATAAGCCATTCTTTCATTTAATGTCATTAGCACAATTGGAGAGTTGATTATCGAGACCTGGTGATGAATTAGTTAGAAGAAACATATATAGTTATATGTTATCTGCATATAGATGGTAATATATATTTGGATATTTAAATATTATGGATGGTAATGGATATAAATAAATAGAGAAAATTGAAGGACCAAGTACTGATCCCTATGGAACACCATATTTCATAGAAGAAGGGGAAGAAAAAGAATTATATATTTATACACTGCTACTACGGTTAGATAGATATAAAGTAGACCATGAGAGGGTAAGGTATCTAACTCCAAGCAGGTGTAGTCGGGATATTAGAATTTGGTGATCAATCTTATCGAAAACATTAGATATGTCCAGCATTACTAGTTGACAGCAATTTTTAGGATTAAGGGTAGAAGTGATGACATCAATTACGTTTAGTAGTGCTATTTCTGTGGAGTGTCCTCGCAAAAACCACTTTGTTAAGGAATTTGGATATTATTGGCAGTTAAATAGGAGATTAGTTGACGAGAGACAACTCTTTCCAAAATGTTACTCACCAAAGGTAGCTGAGAAAATGGGCGATAATTGAGAAATGATTCGGGATCGAGTTAAGGTTTTTTAAGAATGTGAGTGATTATTGCATGTTTAAAAATAGAAGGGGCAGTACCGGATTTTGGGAATATGAGATGATGTTACAGATAGATGGACATAGATAATCGGAGTAAAGTTTAAAAATAGATAGTGCAACAGGATCGGAAGGAGATACCGAAGTGGATGCATGTAGTAGTTTATATATGAGAGATATATGTGGCGGACGAACAAAACTTAAGAAAGTAGATATAGTTGGGATAACTATGATTGAAAGATAGTTGGTAGTAGTGTTATAGATCTTGATCTTTGATTATGATGGAGTCAATCTTATTAGAATATTTTTGGAGAAGATACAGCCTATTTTTAATGGAGAAATGTTAGTTATATATGGTAGTAATGCAGGTTTTGGGGGATATAACAACTTATTAACCAGTATGAAAAGTCGTCGGTTATCAGAAGCAAGATCGTTTATAACCCGAGTATAATAGCTATATTTAGCATAGTAAATTGTTAACTTATAGATCTTATGTTGCTCAACAAATGAAGCTATAGAAGATGAAGATTTCAAGGATAGGTATATTCTTTCATATTTACGAAGTGATCGTTTGAAGGATATGAGGTGGGAAGTAAACTATGGGGTATTAGGATGTAAAGTTACTAATATGGTTTTTGAAGGGGAATGTTTATCCAGTAAATGGGATAGTATTGAATTTAAAACAACTGGAGAATAACAGTAGTCACCTAAGGCAGAATGTAAGTTAGCTTAGAATATCATAGAATTAATATTCTTAATGGGTCTGTATGAAATACATGTTTTCTGATTAGGAGTGATAGTAAAGTTAGTTTTGAATGAGATTAGGAAGTGATCGGTAAGTAGATCAAGTCTAGAAATATTACTCACCATGAGTTCAGAATGGAGAGAACTGAAGAATACAAGATCAATAATATTAACATTTATATGAGTTGGGAAATTTACATATTGTGATAGGGATAATGAATTTATTAAATTAGTTAACATAATATGTGGATTTGAGGTAGCATTTAAATGATAGTTGAAATCATCAAGAATAATAGGGTGGAATGTGGGTGAACTTATGAGATCAGTAGCAAGATCGTTAAACTCAATTAGAAGGAAACGAATTCTGGTTTAGGCGATCTATAAATGATAGTAATAGATATAGATTTATGTTTTTGGATTAACGATATAGTTAGGCAGTCGGAGTAGTAGAAGTTATGGGATATGGATATACATGGTAAAGGTAGAGAAACTTTTACGACGAAGCCAACCCCATCACCACGACCTGATAATAGTGGCGATAAGAGTAACGTATAACCACAATTGTGAAATAGGGCAAATATGTCGGAATCATCTTGAGAGATCCATGTTTCCGTTAATGCAATAATACTAAAATCTTACATTTTAAGGAATGGTAATAAGAGGGAGGCATTGGAACGAAGGGAACTAATATTGAGTAGGAAATGTGTTCAGATAGTACTTCTGATTGAGTTAGTGAATGTGAGATATGAGAAGAAGGTGTAGATGTGTGATTATATTTTTGTGAGTGAACAACTGGAAAATTTGTGATAGTGGAACTATTTAAATCAATAGATGGATTGATTTTATAGGAAAATAAGGGGATTTGGAATTTTTAGAAGGATTATTAGGTGGGGTCTGCATTAGTATTAATGGAGAGATTACTAGATGAGGGAACGGAATATTTAAATTTAAGGTTGGACGATTCCCAGTGAATAAGGAGAGTTGGAGGTATGGTAATTGGGGGAAGAGACCAGTCAATATAATTCGATATAAGTCGTATTTCAAATGAATTTGTATATGTGTTAAATATAGGTTTAGTATGTATAGGGGTCAGTTTCAATATATATATATATATATATATATATATATATATATATATATATATATATATATGCTTACCAGGTCAAGCTTGCTCGGTAATCCATGACATGATTGTTCCACCCTTCTCTATCCTCCATCGCTGTTTTCATCTTGTCTATCGATGTAAGATTCGTATCGTCTCTTAGTTGATCAATATACGTCTTTGCTGGTCGTCCGCATTTTCGTTTACCATGATGTGGTTGCCAGAGTATTAGATCACTTGCCAGTTCATCTTTGCTTCTCCAAAAGTGTCCGGCAAACCTTAATCTTTGAATTCGTGTTTATTTTCTGATTTTTAGTATACCACCATATAGTTGTTCATTTGATAGATTATCTCTCCAGGATGTATTCGTTACAGCACGAAGCATTATAGTGTAGGCTCCGTCTATCCACAATATATCTTTTTAAGTGAGACCTGAGTTTAATTTATTTGGATGATAAACTAATAGTAATATCTTAATTAGTAAGATATACTAATGAGATTGTAGTAAAAGAGTAATACTAGAAAGTTGAGAAATTATTTGTTATCTCATCAATAATACATAAAATATGAATTAGTCACATCGTATATTATCAATTTTCTCAAGTAGCTTATTTACTATCCTAAATAAATCTAAATCAGTAGCTACCTAGTGTGATATTTTCTATAGTAGGTACTATATATATATAGTCTATCCAAATATATATGTTATAATTATAATGATATACCATATATGCCTATATAATAAATGTTATTATTATCATTATATGTTGATATACTATATCAGCGATTAACACGACGTACTCTGATGTAGTGCAATGCTGGAATAGGAACGAATGCTATGTACGAACAGTTGTACACGAAGCCCATTAAGTTCATGATACTCGGAGCCGGCTGTTCTGCGGTCAGTGAAGCTACGGCCATTACTTCACATATCTGGAACGTGGTACAGGTTACTTCAATAATAACATAGTGTATATGACCATGTGATCATGACACATTGTTTTCTATATACTTCTATAGATTCGTTAGTTTTTAACAATAAAGTTTAAATATATATATATATATTGATTTAACATAATTATATGCTACTATAATCGAATATGTACCTCAAGAAAGTGTACATACGATAACATATAAATTATATAAAATATATATACGTAAAATAAGTATAATATCGTTATCTAAAAATCCTGGATGAGATGAAAAGAATCCATAAAAATAATATAATTGTAAACAATTTTTTAATAATATAATAAATAATATATAAAATAACATTTCATATAATCTTATAAGCTTATATGATACTTACATAATAAGATTACCTGACCAAGATAGTATATAAGGGAGTACCATACGTTGGGGTTTACATTAAATGTTCGTGTATTATAACTCATTAAGTTAAACGAGGTGAGGATTAGAATGATGAATATATTCATCATTTTAATCCTCACCTCGTTTAACTTAATGAGTTATAATACACCTCTTCAACTTCTTACCATACTTTCATATAATGTATAAAATGTAGAAAAATAGGTATAGGGTAATTATATGGATTATCACCAAATGGTAGGTGTCATGCATGTAATGTGCAATCCTTGTTTGGTATACATGTAAATCGTTCAGAAATATGTGACTTATAAGTATGGTGTATCGACAATGAAAAACATATGTAAGTTTAAGAGTATGATATTTTCGAAATTATCAATAATAAAAATAAAATAAAATAAAAACTTGTATTATAAAAATTACTTACGAAAACATTATATTTCAATATGCTATATAACGTTGCTTTAATAATGATCTATTATTATAAGTGATATTCAAAATAATGATTAAATATATATTTGTATATTAAATACATATTTGTATATATATATATATATATATATATATATATATATATATTACACTAGAAAAGAATTTTATTCGTGTTTCCATTACAATTTAAAATATATTTTTAATAATATATTGATAACAAGAAAAAATTCTGATAACAAAAATGTAAATATTTTAATTTTTATATTGCTTATTATAAAATTAAATTAAATTTTAACGTTTATTTCATCGAGAAATATTACGAAATTCAATTGTATTTTAATACTTTGTTTTACAATGTAGTTTTATAGTTTATTATAAAATAAATAAACTTTAATAGTAGACAGATTATTCTATAGAATATCATATATACTATTGGATATTAACTATTATTATCTAAATTATATCACTTATCATTATATATATATATATATATATATATATATATATATATATAGTTTAATAATATTCAAATTAGGAATTATTATATTTACATATGTAATCACTTTAGCTGAATGCGTTTTCACGACCAATTACATATTGTGGTTTATGTGCATTTTTCATTAAGTAACTTTACTCATTTTATGAGCTTTGAGTCATTTAGTTTCATCATTCTAAAGGTATAATTATGTCTGGGAACTATCATTTGTAGACCAAATTGTTATATATATAATAATATTGATAATACATTGAGTACACTTGGTATACTACATTAATTACTAATATATTATAATGTATATATAAGTATATGGGTATATTATCATTTTATATAAAGCATTAATATATTATTAATATTATTATTATTATGTATATTATTATAAGTGTTATTATTATACATGGAATCGTACATAATTTCGGACTCAGCGCTAGTAACCTATTGTAACTTAACATTCCTATTACTAGTCACACAATAGTGTACATGATGCCTTTATAAAACAATGTATATATGACATGGCTCTATTATTGATTAGCCTTATATAAGTATTGTTATGATATAATCGGTTTTTTTAATTTTTTTATCAATAATTTCTATCCAATATTTCACTATCATTTAATCTTTAAAATATAAACCTGATATTATCAGTACTTGATTAATATTATCCCACTAAAATATCATAATTATGTAATAATTATTAGTTTAAAGTTTCTATAT
Source organism: Osedax fenrisi (assembly GCA_964019155.1). Taxonomy (NCBI): domain Eukaryota; kingdom Metazoa; phylum Annelida; class Polychaeta; order Sabellida; family Siboglinidae; genus Osedax; species Osedax fenrisi. The sequence goes on from OZ025243.1 coordinate 62,503,460, forward strand.
ATATTTAATTCATATTTACATACTTAAATTTAAGTTTTATATTTATTTTTAAATAAATATATATATATATATAAAATACTTTCAGTTTATAAAGTAATGTATTAATAGTTACTAAGCTAAGAGAAGTTTACAAATTAGTTCAACTAAACTAATATACTTAAAATTATAAGTTAAATAAATTTACTTTTCCCTATATATTACATGTTTTGTTATACTAAAGGTTTATCGGGTACATTATTCCCATATAGAATATACTTAGTAATATGTACCTCTTAATAACATTGTATGTTTTATTTGATCAAAATCAGCATATATATATATCTAATAGTATCAGTTATCAGTAGTTATATATATTTATAAAATAATGACATAATGTATTTATTAATAATAATTGTATTTATGATGTAATATCAAGTATAATACTTACACATATATACCATATTATTTCATATTCTGACTACTATATTAACATGATAAAGGAATTATAAATAATATTTTACTATAGTATAATGCTAATATATACGCTATGAAATAAAATAGATAGACTTATAGATATATACATCAAATGAATATACACCGAAAGTAACATATTATATAACCACTATAGATATGTGGACACATGTTTTCGTTTTATATCAGATAATTTATAATAAAACGTTGCAATGAATGGTTCAGTCGCATCACTCTTATGTTCAATATACACATACGCATGCGCACAATACACATACGCAGACGATGCATTATAGACACACAGTATAGACGTATATATAGTGTGTGAGTATATGCATGCTATACATACTCCCTCTAGATTGTTACTATATAGCATATACACGTGGTACAGTTCATGTATATACATGCGATATATCTTTTTATTAGTATATTCGTTAAATATATATACAATATATATTATAAAATACAGTAATGTATAATATTAGTACATGATCTGTCAGTAACTGATATAAATCATATTTATATTCGTTTGTAAATATGGTAGGACTATATGCATTAGATTATAATATATTAAAAATATATTGTATATAGTACCTATATGTAATAATAAAGATAGGAGCTTAATGAATGAAATATTTAATATATATATATAGTGAATAAATAGTGATATTTCTATATACTAAATAGAGATATATCTATTTACATATGTAAATTACGTAATAAATGTATATACATGAGAGCGGATTCGTTAAGCGGTAAACACACTACTATAGCAGTGAAAATGTGTCTGAAATAATTCATTTATTATGAATATTGAAATAAATTAATGTTAATGTATATATAATATAATTAATTAATATAAATAATTATAATGTGTATACATTATTTATATTAATTAAATATAGTGAATAATATTACATACGAATACAATAAATTAGTTAAATTCTGAATTCATAGTACAAATTTAAACTAAATTTAAAAGTAAATAATAAATATTACTAATTATTATGATATATCATTCAATTTGCATTTTATTTTGTCAAAATAAAATAAAATAAACTTAAAATGGTACTTGTATAATGATTATTTAATATGATGTTATGTACATACTTAATAACCAAGTAGAATTATAGGTTTCGGACATTCAGAATTATATAAAATTAACCAAATTCATTTAAAAATTGTTTCAAAGTTATTAATATACTATGAATTCAGAATTGAACTAATTTATTTTATTCGCATGTAATTATTCAATATATGTAATTAATATAAATACTTATAATTTTAATACATTAAAATTCGTTTATTTCAATATATTCATAACAAATGAATTATTTCAAACACATTTTTAATTTAATTTGAAAATAAATATACCCTTAATTAAATAAACCTCAAATGAAATAAATATTATCACAAAAAAATAATTCGAGATTATATCGTTTAAATACATTTTTCATTACCAACATGGTAATATTTATATACAATACTAATTATTTAATATCCAATATTATAATATGCTATTATAACACTGTAAATGTGAATTAAAAAATATATGAGCGATAATAGATAGGTCAAAGTTCATTTGGTATCAAATATGAAGTTGGTATCATCTTAATACGACACTGGCGACTTGTTACCAGTGCCCTGCGACTTGTTACCGATTAAATTAGCTGTCAACATAGCGAGCATCAAGCACGGCGACTTGTTACTAGAAAATAGACATTTTCATAGATTTTAGGCAGCGACTTGTTACTGTATTTGATGCTGCACTTGATGCTACACTTGATGCTGCACTTGATTCTAGCATTGTGTACACGGCTTTAGAGATATTAAATAAGCCATTACATAATAATTAAAATATGTATTAATTTTCATGTAGGAATCCACCAACAACAAAAACAATAGCATTAACAATATATTAACTCAATTATATAATACTAAATATATAGTATTATAATTAATATGATATATATGTAATGTATTTTAATTAATATTCTTAATGTGTATTTTGTGTATATGTATATATTTATATATGTGTAGTTGAAAGTGTATGTTTATATGTAAGTAATTATTATACATTATATACAGCTGTATATAAGCTAAGATATGATATTACCGATGTAACCCGTTTTCGTAGTTGTCGTATTCAAGTGCAAGTCCAGCATTATCTAATAAAAAGAAATATAAGAAATTCTTCCGCGTATTTCCTCCCGAATCATCATTTAACGAGGCAAAGGTTACAAACATATATGCATGTGTGATCTACTAATTGTAATATAACATTTACGTAAAAACTGTTTGTATCATAACTTAGGAAGTCTATATGAGTTAGATTTGATATACGTTATTGGAATGTTTACATACAACTTAATATCCATATTGTGATAGTTATACATAAGGAAGTAAATCTTAGAAATATTTAATATTGAAAATGTTACATTCTCAAATAATATAACCTTTTAATAATTTATTTTATATAATAACCTATAATAACCTATAATAACATATATAGATTATTATATATATATATATATATATATATATATATATAATACTCTATACGTTCGATTTTATTTTTAATAATATACGTATGCTAGCTTAACAACTGGGGTTTTACTACTACTATGTTATGTATATATATATATATATATATATATATATATTACTATATATACTATAGTATAATTATGATAATATATCTATTAAACTAATTTATCAATAATTAAATAAATAGTTATAATATTTAATAATAATATTCATTTAAAATGTTATAATTATTATAGTTTGCTTTCCTCAAAAAATTTAATTGGAAAAAAGTAGGTCTCTTAACTGAAGCAAAAGATGATCTTTTTGTAATGGTTTGTTATTATATAATAATTGTATAGCTTTTCAAATATGTTAATTTTACATTTGAAACCTTAATAGTAAAGTAATTGGTAAAGCTACCTTACTATTATTCTTATTGTTAATATTACGTAAATGTAGTTAATTTTATATATATATATATATATATATTATATATATATATATATATATATATATATATATATATGTGTGTGTGTGTATATATTATCACATGTATAATAAAATATTAATGTTATTGAATAATGGGTAAACCCAACTATATAGTTTTATTAATTATTATTTTTATTTCCTAAATTTATATGGTAAATTAATAAACAGTATTAAATAGAAATAACAATATATATACAGTGTATATAGTAAATATGTTATACATTTTGTAGTTTAGATGTATATGAATGACATAACAAATGTACAAATATATACTAATATTAAATTAATTATAATTAAAAGAATATTATATAAATTAAATATATGGTAAACAATAAATTAAAAAGTATTATTTACTAAATATATTTGTATTATTTAAAATAAAATAAAATAAAATATATTAATAACTATTATAACAAAATACAGCATTAAAGTAGATTTACTACTGAGTTAGTATCGATATATTTATATACGTATTATTGAAAACTCAAGTAATATTTTATTTATATAAATAATAAAATATTATAATTAAGAAGTATTACATTATAGAGTACTTGATATTATTCATTTAGAAATTACTTTAAATTATTTTTTTAATTGATTAGAATTATATCATATATGTATATATATATATATATATATATATCCTATATTTAAGCACATTATATTTTATTATACTATATATTATACTATTTTACAGTAGCTATATTTTGGGATAATCATATTTATATATTACGAAATCAGTTATATTATAATTATAATTATAATTTATATACCTGATGTTGTGATATAACAAAAATTTGATAATCGACATAATTATTTGTATTAAAAATTGAAATATTCAATATGATAACTTATACCCTTGAATAGTATAAAAATTCGTATACGCATATATGTTATAAAGTATTCTACACAAATTACCGAAGGCGGTCAATGTTTACTTATTTAATAATACTATATTGTAGAGGTGAAACTTTTCTTTTAATATGGGGGGTTTGGGGATAAAAATCGACTAATAAATATTAGATTTTATATAAATATTTAATAATATTAACATTTCAGTATATTCGCATCTGTAAAAAAAATTTAAATGAATGATTAAAATAATGATAAATATCAATTTAACAGATAATTTAATTATTATAATATAAATAATAATGTAATCAAAAAATCTTAGAGTCGAGGCCTTAAATACAAGGTTTTCATAGATAATTGAGCTCAAATATCTATGAATGTATTTAATAAAATTTATTGGATTAAAATATAAAGTATGTCTATATTCTTCGTGTTAAAAATATCAGGGACCATTGGCAATTGAGTGTATAAATACGTATTTAATGCAATATTTATTAATAAAAATTACATTTATCATATATTATCAATATCTACAATGTATGTTTTATTAAACATTTTAAATAATTTATTTAGTAATAAATTGTTATGGGGTACATCCTCCCGGCCCTTAACATACCATATTATATGTTTCGTTTATATGTTTCAAAATAGAACGATTACTTCGTGATTAGATTACTACTTATGACTTACGTGATTGTTAACATGTGTGTAACGATTACAGACTACCAACAATTTTGCGAAACATGCTAAAAGTAAAGGAGTGGAAATATTAGTCAGCGAGAACTTTGTCCATGATCCAGCTGCTAAAGTTAAAATATTGAAAGTTAGAATATACATATATATATTAAGTATAATACATTTATAGTACCTAACGCAATATTATATTGTTATGATAATATATTATATTATATATTATTACATATATTTAATTGTATGTGTGTTTATAATAATATAATATTAATATATACATATACACAATATATGTATATATATTATCTATATATAATATATAAATATATATATATATATATATATATTTTTTATAAATATAAATTAAAATAAAATAATATATTTGGTTAATGCAATTAATGGTAATATATTAATGTAAAGTATATAAACTACAATATACTTATTGTAATAAAATGAACACTGATTAATCTAAATGATTGCATATTTATCTTGAGACTATTTTTCTCATATAAATATATTATTTGTTCAGAGCTGGACATTATCTATTAAGGCAACACATCAGTATAGTAGATACATTTGTAATTGTATTTGTATCTACTATAAAATTTACAAAAGTATTTTTAATCGTATCTATTAGTCATAAATAGTATCTACGATACGTATCTACTACCCTTAGGGTGTGTTTAATATAATTATGTAAACAAATACATTTATTAAATTATATATCATTTGGACATTATATGTCTTTTATATCAATATTTTATAATATCATATTATAAATTAATTTTAATATATAAATTATAAATATATTTTTAATAAAATATCTTTTGTGAATATTGATATTAATTCATTTTTAACAATTTTTATATATCAATTATAGTGATTTATTTTCAAAAACCATTATATACATTTTTGAAAACAAAGACATTATGTTGATAATATATTTTAAACATAGATATTTAGTTGGGTAACTCAATCTAATGTCTATGATTTTATATAATAATTGATTTATAAATTATAATTCAAAATTATATATTATATTGAAAGATAAAATAATTTTAATAAATATGATTAATTCTAAATAATAATAATTAATAATATATTAATAATTTATTTTTTGTATATTTGATAATTTACTACATTCGTTTTGAACATTCGAAAGTAAAGGTCGCTGATTATTTTTATTTGAAAAATAGTATATTATAATAATGTATATTTCTCTATAGTCTGTAATGGCTCATAGTATAATGTCAGGTGAAATAAACGACGGTACACTAAAAGATTCATCGTGGGCATCATCAAATATCATTAAATGTCAACAAATGTATTCTATATTATCTATTTAAGAACACGTTATAAGTTGTAAATGTTTAATATTTCCTTTTAAAGGGGGTATCCCACTACCAGTATTTCCCTAAATAATGTCAGAAAATGTTTGCTAAAAAGTTATTTTCTAACAAGTTAACTACAATTTTAGTGGGTTACCCTCTTACTTACCGGCAAATTTCCGGAAATATAGTAACTTTAAAGAGGGTATCCCTCTACAACTTGCTATAAAATCACTTTCTATCAAACATTTCCGGACAGTATTTCCGTATAATGTACCTTGATATGTTCTATCAAATTCTACATCAATGAATATATATATATAAATATATATTATATGATATAATATATATCTATATAATTGATATCTATATACTATATATATAAATATATATATATATATATATTATATATAATTATAATGTATTTGTATCTACTAAGATGTATCTACTAATAAAATCTGTATTTGTAATTATATCTACTATGATTTTTTTTAAAGTAATTGTAGGAGTATCTATTATTGGAAAAAAGTGTGTAATTGTAATTGTATCTATTATATATTATTTGAGTATCGTGACCAGCTCAGGATGTATTAGATTGGATAATCTTTGATAATCTAGAATCTCTATACACGCATAATATTATATAACTACATATTAACAATAATGTAATAAGTTGATTTTATCTTAAAAATTAATTTATTTTAAATAAATAATAAAATGAACTATAAAATAAAAATTATTCTATAGTCTAGGGTAGAAACTCCCTTTATAGATTCAATAAAATTTAGTATTATTTTATATATTTTTTTGACTTTAGAATTGTTATTTAATTTATGTTTAAAATTATTCTGAATTATATGTTTTTTATTATTTTATATTTATATAACAACTTATAGAATTATTTATATATAATTTCGTTACAAAAGTATACTTACATTGTTTATATAATAAAATAAGACATATATTAGAAAAACTAGTTCTGGATAATAAATTATATATATACTATGTGCGTATATATTTATTGATCTATATATATTGTTTTATATAACAAAGTTATATATATATATATATTTGTATATATGTAATTAAACTTATTATGAAGTTTTAAAAAAAAAACCCAAAATAACTTAACATAAGAATTTTGAAAAGCTATTTTTATTTATTTTGGGCTTTGACCCATATTAACTGAGCCTGATAATTAATGATACATTATGTATAACAATTTATATATATATATATATACTATGCAATTTTATATATATATATATATATATATATATATTTATTGATCTCTAAATATTGTTTTGTATAACACAGTTATATATATTTTTATATATTTAAATTATCATATAAATCTTCTTTGTATTTTATACCTTTTACCTATCCCATATCATGTGGATGCCGTTGCGGCGCAGTTGATTTATTAACAATTTTCTTCCATCCTATTTTTCGGTCTTAACATGGATTCTTCCAACCCAAGACTGGTCCATTCCACACTATTATCTTGCCATTGCATTTTGGGCTTCCCTCTCCTTCTTTTATCACCAGTAGTACTTTGGAGAAGTATTTTATACATGGTAGTCGATCTTATTACATGACCAAACCATTTTAATTTTTTCGTAATGACCATTGCTAATAATTCAGAGTGAGGGACAATGTCATGGGTGACTATACTTCTTATTTCAATATTTGTAATTCTTTCTCTTTAGGTTATATTCAATAATCTTCTTAACATCTCATTTCTAACGCTTTTATTTTTCCTTGCAATTATTTGCTTATCGTCCATGTTTCACATGCATATAAGAATATTGAGTTTACTAATGATAGAATAAGTTTCATTTTCAATTTCAGTTGTAGTGATTTATCGTTCCATATACTATTTAGTTTAGATAAAGCTGCTACCGCATGTCCTGTTCTAGATTATATTTCGGTCTTTGATCCTTTATCATCCATGATTCTCCTAAGTATTTGAATGTGTCAACAATTGTAAGTGGTTCATTATTTATTTTTATTTCGGATGTGAATTTATCTTCGGAATTAATCATTTTTTTGTGTTTTTGTAGCGTTAATCTCCATTCCATATGCGCGTGATGTGAAGTCAATTTTTCTAATAAGACTGTTTAGTTCAGATTCACTACCAGCTAATCCATCAATGTCATCTGCGAATCTTATTATTGTGATTATTCTTCCACCAATATTTACAGTTCTTATATGGGTATCTAATGCCTCATTCATTATTTGTTAGTGCATGAAGTTGAAGAGTGTAGGTAAAAGTAAGCAACCTTGTCTTACTCCAGATGTTGTCTGAAACCCCTCTCCAACTTTTCCGTCGAAGTAAAATGCAATGTCTGCTTTACTATATAGGTTTTGTATAGATTCAATTAGTTATAGATAAATGTTAAATCTTTTCATCACCGACCATAATGCTTTATGCCAGACTCTATAAACTACTTTCTGGAAGTCAATGAATACATGATATAGAGGTTTGTTATGTTGGTAATATTTCTCTGAGATGATTTTTAAATTAAATATCTGCTCAATAGTACTTCTTACTGCTCGGAATCCGGCTTATTCTTCAGAAATGAATTCTTCATTGATGTGTTGTAGTCTATGTAAGATAATGTTCAGTATGATTTTACTTGAGTGTGATACAATACTTATTGTTCTGTAATTTTCAGATTTGTGTTGGCTTCCTTTCTTATGTATACTTATTATCAATGATTTCGTCCAGTATGGTAGCCATATTCCTGTTTCCCATATGTTGTTACATATATCAGTCAATATTGTTATCAGTATATTTCCTCCGGATTTAAGTAGCTCAGAAGGTATGTTGTCAAAATCTGGCGTCTTACCGATCTTTAATGCACTCGATTAAAGATCGAATAGCTGTTTCAACTTCACTTTCAAGGATATGAAAATTGCATTGGTTGGAAGGTTCATTTGCATTGAGTACTGTTATCTTCTTCTGCGTTATGTATGTTATGTTCAGAACAATATTCTGTCCATCGTTTCATAACATCTGACTTGTCCGTGATACATTTTCCATCTTTGCCATTTATATTTACAGCGATTTTGTCTTTCTGTTTTGTTAGGTCAGTAACAATTTGATATGTTTTCTTAGTGTTATTCCTAATTAAACAGTTACCAATATCTGTACATGTTTGATTAATCCAGTTTTCTTTTGCTTTTCTCATTTCTCTTTTTATTTAGGTAATAATCTGTTTGTACTTATTTCCTGGTTAACATTGTGTCTGATTTAGTGTTCTTCTTAAGTCACACATATCCATAAATTCGTTAGTTATCCAGTTTTTCTTCATCTCTCCATATTTTCCTAGAATTGCAGTTGCTGCATCTATCATTGTTACATTTAGTTGCTGTACTATCTCATATGTGTCTTGTATATTAGTCACATTTTGTTTTGATAGTTTTTCATCAATTTTTTGTTTATGAGCTTTTCAAGATTAAATTTATTTCGAACAAATTTGTTTTTCTTCTTTGTATAATAAAATTTAATATAATTTAGCATATATTACTAGGAAATCTATTATAATTATATTTTTCATTTTGTTTACACATTTGTTGAATTATTTATATAGAATTTAAACTTGATCATTTCAGGGTTTCAATTCACATGTATCTAACTAAATATCTAATATTATATTTTTATGGCATAACATGTTAACATGTTATTATGTATTTAATATTAATATTTCAAACTTTTATAAACGTGTTTTTAATTATAATATATATTGTTTTTTTATGCTACTAGCATAAATATAAAAACAAAATTGTTTAATATTTAACATACTTATTAACGGAATAGAAAAAAGGTGTGCGGATAATTATAGGAAACTTCTATGAAAGAAAAGCAAGGGCTGTATTTTGTGAAGCTTATAAACAAAATATGTATGGACCAAAATACGTGTGGATAATTACTGGTAATTATAACTTATTGATTATTATATTAATTAGATTACTTAAACGAATATTTATATCAAAATTATATTATAAACATGTGTGTCTAAATGATCATGTAATAAGAATATAAAATATATCCAAACATATAAATATATATATATATATATATATATATTATGTATATATAGTTAAGTGTTTAATAATGTATTAAGAATGTAAGCTTTAGAAGAAGTAAGTATTTGAATATAGGTTATTATTCAAATTTGTATTAAATTATTACATGATAAAAAAGGATTTTTCTCGCGTGATTGGTGGAAAAGAGGATTTCCTGGAGAAAAGATAGAATGTACCGAAGACGAACTGTCAGAGGCAATAAAAGGCTATTTCACTGCGGATGCAAATCCTGAGAGTCTTTCAAATCATCCAGGAATATCTGGAAGAGTTAGTAATTCCTAAACATCTATAGATTTTATAATTTTTATTTTAATATTTTTTTAATATAAATATAATTATATATTAATGAATATTTTGAAGTGTCAAATGATATTAAAATAATAACATATATCGGAAATTTTATTTTTAGCATTCTATTTTTTTTTTAATTTAAATGTAATAATTTACTAATTACTATTTTCTATTTTATAAAAAAATTAAATAACGAAAATCTAATTATGTCTTTATTTTACATGTAAATATTATTAAAATAATCTATATTTAATGTGTAAACATATATTTAAATATACTTAAGTCACATATCAAAATTATTTCTAAAATATAATATAGTATAATAATAATATCTAACCATCTAAATATTATAATATTATAATATTATATACTATATGAGTAAATATATACCTTGTATCTATACCTGCTTTGAATTATAGACATATCCCTGTCCTGGTTAATATATATCTGATCGTAGTAGCAGTGTAAACTTGTATAATTATGTGTCTCCCCTTCTCCTATGACAAATGATATTCCCCATGGATCAGTACTAGTCGTTCAATTTTTCTAATTATGTATATTCACTACCATCCATAATATCTAAATATCCAAATAACTATTATCATCTCATGCATGCAGATGAAATACAACTATATATGTTTCGTCCTATCAATTCATCATTAAATCTCAATAATTATAGATCATTTATTTTACATGATGTATTATAAAATATTTTATTTATTGTATTTCTGGATAGATTTCAATAATAAGTGTTAACAGATACTAAACAACATATAATAAAGTAGCAATGTTATTAAATACATTATTTTATTTATTTTATTTATGTATACATATCTCCCCATTGCGGTATCCCTGGGGACAAACTATAATGCCTGCAATTAAATTCAAGATAATTTTGGTTATCTCTATATAAATCAATTAAGAGTAACCTTTATTCTATAAATTCATTTTTACATGTATTTAGTAGTACAAATAATGTGTAAATAATCTACTAAAGTGTATTCATTTGTGTTGGTATTCAATACAATATTTAAATAATGATAGATATTAATATATATAATAATTGCATTTTGTATTGAATATAAAATAAAATATTTAATATAAATTATTATTAACTAATAAATTATTATTATTTTGAAAATAAAAGATTAAATTATAATTATTTTAAATTCAACTAATTATTAAATTAAAAAAATGCAGTGTGTATATCTAATAGATACATATATGTGTATATATATATATATATTCTATTATTTTGTGAAAATATCAAAGCATTTAAATAATTATTGAAGGACATAGTTTACCCGTTTTTAGAATGAAAGTAGTCAACATACGTATGTTTTTTTTAAATTTAAATTTACTAATAATAATTAGGTATTTCCATAATTATTATTAGTAAATTTATTCTAAAGATTTACAATATAATTATGAAAATGCATGATATATATATAAATATATTGACTTAGCGAAAATTATGACTTATCCAATCATAATTATTCAATTAATGTAACATCGAAATAGATACAAATCTAAATAAATAAACTAAATGTATCTAAATTATCTAGAAGATAAACTTCGAGAGTTGATTGTATATATAAATATTATAATAAATTGAGGTATTTATTTAAAATAACTGTACATTAATTTATTTATTATATTATATATATATATATATATATATATATATATATATATATATTATATTTCATATATTTAAACATTGATAAAATGTGTAGTGTTACCTAGAATATTACATTGGTTATATATTTATACATGATATATAATAGATATATGGAATGTAGAATATTATGGATAATATGGTCATGATCATAAAAAAATCAATTTGACAAGTATGTGGCTAGGAGATAAGAATGATATATAATATCAAAGAACGATTCCCAATTCCCTATGCGTACACATTATATTATTCAATAATACCATTTACTAAATACAAGTATTTGTAATATCTAATATATATATATATATATATATATATATATATATATATATATATATATATATATATATATATATATATATATATATATATATATATATATATATATATATATGTATGTTACTATTAAACATACTTTGATAATGCAGATTATTAATGAGTGAAATATGTTGCTAACAATAAAAAAATAAGTTAGTTTTTTTTAATACTTCCTTTCTGTAATACAGTTAAATGTAACTAATATATAATATAACATATACTATACAATGTTATTAGCGCATGTAGTTATTACATAGATATAATTATGAACATACATTTATTTATATATGAATAGTTAACTTTATTTATTTTGAACATTTAAATTATAATTTACAATTTATTTATTTTAATACATTTTTAATATATATTTACATTATATTTATTATCATTATCGGTAACGTAAATTATTCTATTCTACTTAACTAGATAACTATTAACTAATTAACTGAATAAAAGAAGATATACTAAACAAGGATATATTTATAAACTATAAAATATTTATATAACTATAATAATATTTATAAATTATTACCTAATTAATAAAATTATTTGTTAAGAAAATTTAATATTTTATATTACACTCTAATTATTCAACATATATTATTTATTTGTTTTTATATATAATATTATTTATAACAACATTTAGTTTTGGACTACATTTGTATAGGTAATTTAATTTGATTAATTTATATATATCATTCACGGTTTCATTAATAATATATATTTTATGAAATATATGTAAATAAATATATCCCGTGATATTATATATCCTTAGACTTTGTCTATAAACTTATTTCATTCATTCATTCATATAATATATTAATTAATTTGATATTCACTAAATAACATTCCATAACATATATGTTAGTAATATTATTAAAATAACTAAATGTGAAAATATATAAATTTAAACTGTATATTATGAATAATAGTAATAGTTATAAATGCTAGTAATAATGAATTATAATAACACTATTGAATTTTTAAATTAATATTTTAATTATTTACGTAATTATTGGCGATAGACTTATTTGGAGTTCGCTCAAGAATATTCGAAAATAACGAAAAAACAGAACTTGACAGCATTCCAAGAAAGTCCGTATGGATACGATAGTGTCTGGGCAATAGCAGATATGTTAAATAGAACGTTGACCTACATGATTGAAAATAGTTAGTATACTATAATGACGAATATATTTAGGAAATCAATACATTTATCGGTTTTATTTTAAATGAAGCCATTTAAATATCATTCAATTTGTTAATTATTATATGAAAAATAATACATATAAGTATGAATGTTTCCAGTAAATATATTCATTCAATTTCTTCAAATAATTTAAATATAAAAATATAATAAAAATATTTTCAAACTATTAAAAGTGCTAACACCATGATATTTGATGTAGCGATATAATCTAGATAAATTGTAAGTTTTCAAGTATTCCTATAATACCATAATCTATAAACTCGATGAACTTGCATATATGTACTCATATTTATATATATATATATATATATATAACTGTATGTGCGGTTTAGTTTTCTAAGGATTCAGAAAAACATATATTACGACCCGGGATCTAGTTAAATCCATGGATGGTTTAATGTAATACCGGTTTTTAAGGTACATTAGATCCATATGGTTATAAGTGTAAAACTTCATATATGTGCAGGGATGTAAGGCACCAAAATAAATTAACAATACACACAATACAATCAATCATATATATATATATAAATTAATATTTTATAATATATATTCATAATAAAAGAATATATTATATTAATAAATTAATGAAATGCGCATTTACTCTAGGTTATATGTTACTATATTATAATATATTAAATATCATATATCATGTATTATTATATTATTGCATAGAAAATAGAATTACCTAATTATATGTCTATGTATTATTGATATCACATATTGTAGACTTTGAGAGAAGAATAGAGGATTTCAACTACCAAGACAGCGAAATGTCTCTTCTCTTTCAGAAACATTTCAACGAAACATCATTCCATGGCGTTTCAGTAAGTTATCTGTGTGTGTGTGTTTGTGTATGTGCGTGTGTGCGTGTGTGCGGAGGTGTATATGTGCATGCATTACAGTTTATATTCACTATCACATCATTATATTATTAACTAATCATAAATAATTATAAATAATAATTGTGTGTAATATAGTATTACTCCAGATGTGAATATTGTTGTCTTAATTTTAAATATTTACTCGAAGGGACCTGTTTTATTTGATCTAAGCGGAGATCGTCAAGGTTTGACGAGAATAGAACAATTACAGAATGACAAAGAGGTCAGAGTGGCTATATTCGACCCTTCTAAGATGGAAGACGAGCAGTTTTCATTGGATAAAATCATAATATGGAACGGTTTTTGAATATATATATATTTTTATATAATATGAGATATAAATTAGAATTAATATACATATAAATTGCAAATTGCGTGAACCATTGACCATATGATATTCCACGATAATAATGATGATTACTTTAAACCTATCTATAATATATTAAATATAATATATATATATATATATATATATATATATATATTATATGTATATTACACTATACATACAAGTTTAAAGAAGATTTTAAATTATAATATAGCTTATAAATATATATATATAGATAATATATTAATAATTATCTATTATTATTATTTATTTTAAATCAAACATATATACATTTATTTTTAGATATATTATATAATATATGATATATTATACCTATAGGATATAGAATATGTAACAATATCAATAGAGCTTTAACGGGAATACTATATATCAATTATATAAATAGATGTACATAATATAGTATATAAAAAAGTGTAGTTAATTAAATACAATAATGTAATATTAATGTAGTATTTCACTATAATGAATATTACCATACATTAAATATTAATGAAGTAAATATAATATTATAATAATAAGTTGTATATTAATTAATCATTATAATAATTATAGAATTAATAGAATTATTAATTTGCATGTATGCGAATGATATACATATGATTTTCGTATTTAACTGTAATACTATCAACCTTATCCATACATTTCATAAAATATGATTTATAATGAGCTAAATGTATAAGTGTTGACATGATACTCTACACTCTTTGTATGATTGACATCAAAGATTTTGTAAATCATAATGGTCAATCCCTATCTAATCTATGTAATTATTTTAATATATTTATCATACCAACCACGAAAGGGATACACGTGTATTATTATAAGTTATATTTAGGTAATTATAATTTCCTACTATTATTAATTCATAATGTAATTATCAAACTAATATACTATTGATATTATAATAGATATATAATTATATTTATAAAAATAAATTTTCAAATTACGACATTTCACGTTATTTAGGTGATGTAACATGTACATTGTACATGTAAATAACAATGACTGAATCGATCTTCTTTTTATCTTGACAAATTCGGTAAAATTGTTATTCATTACTTTTGGTATCTTTAAATAATATTTTTACGCAACACTTAATTTTCGATATTAACCGAATATGTATATATATATATATATATATATATATATATATATATATATATATCTTAATTTAAGATTATATTTTGGTATTTTTCATAGTAAATATATACGAAATCTAAAAATAGATTTTACTTCTCCTACCCGTTGCATTTGAACTAGTGTCGTATTTATTTCAATAATTTGGTCGAGTGAACCATCATTCCTTAGGAAAATCTGTAGTGTCATGAAAACTTTATTTGCAATTAAAATTCTACCAACGTACATATTTTAATAATAATTTTAAATGAAATAATTATTGTAAACCAACCTAATATTATTCTTTATTTAATAACCCAACACAAATACTGTTTTATATTACAATTGATATCCTTATCGTTAACTAAATCATATGTGATAAAATGCTTAATATATTGATATTACTTTAGGGGGGATATCGTTCATAGTTCCATTTATAAATCTAATAAATACTTTATATATTAATTTATCTATCATTTCATAAACAAATCATTTCTAAATTGTCATTATTAATAATTGTAAATGATATTTTATAACACTTACTATTACAATTACAATTTACCATTTACAAGTATAATATAATATATTATAATAACAATATTTTACTAAACTTTGACAGATATTATCTATTAAGTGTTTTAATTTGATTTATATTACTCTATTAAAAATTCCGGAACTTTTTTAGTCTTTATCATAAATTGTTGACATTTTTAGTATATTTAAATAATATATATTAGTATATTCATTTAACTAACATTTTGGAAAAAAAATTATAATTTAATAATTAAAAATATATATATAATTAATTTATGTTTATATGTATAATACTAGGAAATAGTACAGATATATCAATATTATATATTATAAAGTTATAATATATTACGAATATACATATATTATAAATTACTTATTAATTGAAAATAAACATAACTTTAGATATAAGATAATACTATTTGTAAATTTTAAATAATTTTATAGTATTAATTAAAAACTCAATCGAACATATTAGGAAATAGAATACCTAAAGATTCGATAAAAACTCGATACGACCCAATAGAAATATCAACAGCTCTGGTAACCGCAATGGTTTCATTATCTATTATTGGTATACTGATGTCCGTGGCATTCCTAGCGTTCAACATTAAATATAGACATCGCAAGTTAGTAGTAGTAGTAGTAATAGTAGTAGCAGCAGTAGCAGTAACAGTAACAAAAATCACTAGTAGTAACTGTAATTGTAACTGTAATTGTAGTTGTAGATGTAGTTGTAGTTGTAGTTATAATTGTAGTTTTAATTGTAGTTGTAGTTGTAGCATGTAAGGCTATATGAGCTGTTAATACATATTTGATTAAACTGTTATTGTCACTTACACGATTGTATCGTATATGTATTATATATATTTAATTATGGTTTTAGGAGTATATATTTAAAATTTTTAAATAAATTCGCATTTTTAATAAATTATTTAAAATATTTAAAATAACTAAATAAATATAAGGATAAAATATATAATCATTTTAATAATTATAATAAATTATTATCCGAATTCAAAAATAATTTATAAGTAACTTTAATTTATAATTTCAAAACAATCTAATTGTCTTTAATGAAAACGTAGTATACTAAATCAGTAGGATATACCTATATATCTATTATATAAATTGTAAAATTATGTACAAATTTATAAAAATTAATGCATTTTTATTTTACAAAATAAATAAATATATGATGTCTTTGAAATAATAGAGATATAATTAAATATGAGTACCAAATATCTATTTCGGAATATAGAAAGTTTCCTTTGTATATATAACAAGCAGATGTCCTGTCCTATCTACTTGTATAATATAATATCAAAACTGTTAATAGTATATATATATTGTTATTTTTATTTGGTGGAGTCCTTTCATCCCATCCAGGAACTTAGATGAAGTTTTCACTTATAACCATATATGGCTCTAATTTCCCTTCGAAGCCGCTCTCATATTAAGGCATCCATGGTTTTAACGAGAGCCGATCATTTATTTATACACAATTAAATATATATAATAAGATCATTTCTAAATAATATTTTAAGATCCATTTTATAAAATTAATTAATGGTCCGGACGAGGCTCGAACCCATGTCCTACTGCTTGTGTCTCTGACGCCTTAGCCACTGAGCCACACAGGCAGTTTAAATAAATATATATATATATATATATTATCAGTGATATAATATAATGATATTACGTTGCGTTATATGAATACACTGTAATATACCATGGTATTACTGTATCTGCAGGTACATTAAGATGTCTAGTCCAAACCTTAATAACATCATTTTGACCGGGGCTATCATTGCTTTCGCTTCTATTATATTCGGAGGCATCGATAGTCAATTCGTGGATACACATTGGAGATTGATAATGTGCAGGGTTAGAACTTAGTATGTATCTATGTGTGTATAGTAGTGATGTAAATGAACTCACCTTGTGAAGTATTGATACTTGTTCGAACTCATTTTTGAAGTATCGAACTTGTATATAAATTACGCAAAGCATTTTGATCGAGCCGTAACTTTGGGTAAATGATGCATATACATATACGTGTATATATCCATATAGGGTATACCCGAGACGTTTACTCTACAAGCAAAAATGAACCAAGACTATTACGTAATGGGCTTAAACCTAATTGAAACTATTAAGGGGATTCACGGCCTTTTAAGTATACAATGTATTAAGATAGGAGATATTTTTTTTTATGTATTTAAAACAATTTTACATTTTTTTCAGCACCTAGGGTTTTAATAGATATAACCGAGTACAAACAATGCTTTTAATGTTACATTTTAAGCATAATTTTTAAATGTTTATTTTAGTTATAAATATTAATCTATATATCTCCTACATGGATATATATCTTACATAATACGTGTATAAATAAATATTATCATTTCCATAGGTTGATTTATATTTTTATTATTTTTAGTTTTTTAATATCTAATATCTACATGGATTCTTTGGATAACCGAGACTGGGACTACACCGATACTTTGGATAACTTAAATTAATTATATTATCAGCATATGATTACAAGTTCAATAATTACGTAAAAAGTTCGAATTACGTAAGTTAAATTAAGTCGATACTTAAATTCAAATATGGAAGTTCAATAGTCATAAGATCAAAATTTGTAAAGTTCTAAACCGAAATTGTTTTCAAAGTTTGATACCGTTAATTTGTCGAACAGTCCGAGTTTATTTATAACACTAGTATAAAGTATGTACTACTTACGTATATATCATTTCTATCAATTATGAAGTATACTTCGATATATATCAACCACCATAAGTATTTCATTGTAAATTATAATCTGAAATAATGTTATATAATACTGACATAATATATAGTAAGACACCATCATTATTTACACATATCATTTAATATAGTATTCTATATTATAAACAAATTTATAAATTGTATATTATATTATTTCTACGTATCGCTAAATATAATATAATAATTAATGAACTACAAATACAGTGGGCATTATATCCATCATAGGCTATATATTGTGGTTGTATTATTGGTGTAGCATTATTTATTAATAATTTAAACTATATAAATATATAAATATCACTGTTTGTATTATATTGCATGGTTCAAAATTCAAATCAATAGATATTTATTATTTAATTTTAATTAGTAATATATTAAGAAATTATTATTAAAATGTCATAGAAAATATATTATTATATTATAATTATGAAATAAAATTCAAAAATTATTGTTAATATTTCATATATAAGAAATAAAATATCATTAAATATTCTATTTAATTTATAAATTTAAAATATATATATACAAAAGTATGATATTAATTCTGTTAACACATAATACCATTAAAATATAGTGTAATAAATGGACATTATCTCTTGGCTTCTCAATGGCATTCGGCGCAATGTTTAGTAAAACTTGGAGAGTTCACAAAATATTTACAAATAAAAAATTCCAAAGAATGGTTTACATTATATATATATATAATCTAACATATACTTTATAATATAATTAATAGTATTAATTACATTATTATAGTATCATATAAATAATTATTTAAACTATTTAAAGATACTTTTTATAGTAAAATATTATAATTTAATATATATATATATATGTATATATATACATATTTATATGATTATATTAGGTAATTAAAGATTATCAACTGATGGCAATTGTCTGTGTACTTGTATTATTGGATGTTATAGTATTTGTAACTTGGGAAATTGTGGACCCACTGGAAATGAAAATTATTAATAAGACATCAGAATCATTCGTTAGTTTTTATTTATTTTAATAATGTGTTAATAGGTGAATATAATCTATTAATATATATATATACAACTACTATAGTAGTACGAAAAAAACACTATTGAGTACGAATAATTATTCGATACGCATAAAAACGAGATTTTTGTTTATTGATACGAGTTGAATATTTTCAACAACAACAAATTATAGATTGAGATAGCTTCGAAAGATTTTTTTTTGGACTGTAATGCTTCGAAGCTTTGAAAAATGTGTTCATTTCGAACCCTAATCGCCTATCCGATGAATCTGTCTATATATTAATATGTGTATATACAAATAAATCAATTTAAATTATTATATATATCAATGATTATTCTGTACATATGTCTCAATCTTTCTTTATTGTTAGTCGACTTCGAAATGTTTTCTTTTGTGTGAGACGAGTATGAAGCTTTTTTTTTTACTGAGACTGCTTCAGAGCTTTGAAACATGTAATCATTTTAAACTAACTACTAATATGTTGTATATATATAATACACTTTAAATATATTTATATATATATATATATATAAAATTATATATTTAAATTATTATGTGTAATCATGTAAATGTATGATTATATCTGACCTAATGTTACGTGTCCACAGCCTGATCCTCATAATGACAATCAAGTTATTGTTCCGCAGTTGCATTATTGTGAATCTAAACATATGTGGTACTTCGCAGGGGTTTTGTATACAATAAAGGGTACGTTAATGTGTATATATATATATATATTATATAATATTACATATTATATATATATATATATATATATATATATATATATATATATATATATATATATATATGTGTAGTTATATTATATATTATGCATATATAAAATGTGTACAAAAAAAAGTAATGCATGTTAAATATAATTTAAAAATGAGTGACCTCTTTCATCTGAACGTTTTTATCCGTGATGCATTAGTTATACACATTTAATTATTATATATTATTATGTTTGCACTTGTATTATATGTTACCATTATATCGTACATAATATCCCACATTTACGTGTTACCTTAAGGGGATGTCACACGACGCCCGCCTCTCTATGTATAGAGATAGCAAATAATGGGTATACACAAAAGCTAATTTTTTTTATATTCTATTCATTAAATGTATACACATGATATTACAGGACGTATTTTTATAATATATATTATATGACATATATATATATATATATATGCACACATTTTAATTTTTAATTGACGGAATTTCTATAAAATTGTTATTTTTTGCAATTATACACATACAAATTTAGAAAATTACTCATGTAATAGTATTCATATATATGTTATTTATATAATGCAATAAAAATTAGTAGAATAAATATAATAGTTTTTGTGATACCTATATTTATATACACATACCTAGCGCGAAAAAATTATTCTGAGAAAAAAGCATTTGAATAAATATGAATACATTATATATCATATATAATGAATATATATAAACCACTTTTTATGTTATTTCTAGACTATTTTCATAAATAATTTGTTTACAGATATTAAAACCATATCACAGAATAGTATTATGAAATAAAAAAAATGTTAAATAAACAAATATTTTCACAAAAACAAGGTGTGTGACATCCCCTTAATGTACGTGTTAATACAAACTAATGTGTCACATCCAGGCCCATCATAATTACATCATATATTGGGGTTTCTTATCCAATTATTATTATTATTATTATTAATAATAGTATAACCACACCTCCGATATGCCATATTTAGGATCATGTATATTAAAACACTATAGTGTATACATACAAACTTATAGTTATAAAGTCTATCAGAAGAAATCGTACATTTGATAGTTACCATATAAACATTGTAGTGTATACCTAAATATGTATTAATTTGAAAATGACTACTCAGTTTATTATGTATTCAATATAATATATACAATATATATATATATATATATATATATATATATATATATATATATATATTAATATTATAAAAATATTAAATTATGTATATAATATTACTATCAAATATGCCGATTTATTCTGAGTTTTAATCAAATGTATTAATCAAAATCAATGTATTCTATATAACGTTATAAACTACGTAAAGTAAAATATAAAAGTATTCTTTAAAATAGAAAATTGTATTTATTAAATTTTTTTATTAAAAATATTGTTATATTTATAAAAAAAATTATTTATTTATTTATATTTTTCAATATACTTTCAATATACACATTATATAAATACATATTTAACTTTAATACTGTTAAACAGGTTTACTTTTGTTATTCGGAGCCTTTTTAGCATTTGAAACAAGAAAAGTTACTGTTCCTGCTTTGAATGATTCCAAATTTATAGGTTTGTATTTACATTATATCAATTTAATTTTTAAATATTGTGATTATCATTAAATAATATTACATATTTGTTATAAATAAATCTAATAAGTTAGAACTAAATTATAGTAAATAAATATAAAAATATGATAATTTATTAAACATTAATGTACGAGAGTTTTCATTAAATTACTCTCATAATTATAATGATATGTATTAATATGTGCTGTTATACTTAATATACATCTTATTAAATATGGGTAAAACCACATTTTATTAATTGTATATTTAATATATTATTAATTATATAATGTCATATATATATATATATATATATATCAATTTCTTTATATTTCATTATATTAGTAATATTAATTTAGTAGTATGAAATTACATTAATGTAATTTATTTAAATTATAAAAAATCTATTTATATTTAATAATATATATATTTATATATATATCTTAATATTCATTATTGAAATATAAATGAATTGTTCGATAACTATCAACTATATATTCGGATTAATATATCATCATTTAAAGTTGGGTTGTATATTGTGTTAATATAGGTGTATCATAATAACTGTAGAGAGAAATTCAAATGTGTCACCATCGAATGTTTGATACTATATTTTTATCAACATATAGTATTATTGTTACACATTATGTTATAGATTGTATTTATAAATAATTAAGCAATAGTGAACTATGATAAATTGATAGAATATATATATTTATTATTAATAATTTAAGTATACATCTTTTATAGTTAATTGATACTGTTCATATCAATTTGTAAATACGTTGTCCTAAAGCTGCCTTCACACCAATAAAGTAGCCAGTTATCTGGCAGATATTACTCACGGATATCCGAGAGATAATTTTAGATGGATTTTATTTATTTATTATCTAAAATAAAACACTTCGCATTTTTATATCGAATCCTTATATAACATTAACAATTAACACTTAATAATTATACAACTACACTAATAATAGTTGGCAGTGATTACATAATAAACAATACACACCTAACTAGACACCTAACTGTACTGACACATTGCATGTACTACACAGGAGTATCGCTGTACAACGTGGTGATCCTATGTACAGTAGGCGTACCGGTAGCATTGACCATGCGTGATGAGGTAGACGCATCGTACGCTCTCATCAGCATGTTCATATTCTTCGCCATCTCGTTGACTATATGTCTAGTGTTTCTACCCAAGGTCAGTACCGTATTAGTTATCAATGTTTTTATTGTTTATATATTATATATGTATATTTATACATATTTATATGTATATATTTATTTTATATATATATAGATATATATATTACCTAGAAGGGTGTACAATAATAAAATATACAGAATATTACACTTTAATTTGTCAACCTCTTAATCTTCGTATTGAGCCAAACTAAATAAAATATAATAAATGCAAACTAATAATAAAAAAATGAATAAAATATAAAAAATATAACTAATAAAAATAATTAAATAAACCAACTATAAAATTCAACGATCGGGCTTCTCGAAATAATCATATTATTATTTCCTCGGTGCATGGCCTCGGAAAATTTTTATAAATCCAGTTGATGGAATTATATCTATTTTTCATATACTTATCAGCCCATCATTTATAAATATATCTAATGATATCATTAGCAATCTGACACCAATTCCAAATAGTTCAGCAACGAAAGGAAGAAAAGTATGCCTGCTTCATAACAATTATTACAATTATTCTCATCTTTATATTTGTCACACTCACCAGCTGCAAAACCAACCTCAATTGCCGCACTTAAAATAGAAGTGTTCTGCGGCGGAGATATGATTGACAGATCGATGGCGGCTAATTTTCCTAAAGACTAGTTAATTACTGAAACATTTCCAGGTCGTCGAATAGTAATCGAGATAACATTTTTTTTTCTAAAGATGGGGATAAACCTGCTGAATTCATTATATATTATAGAGTATATCTCACACATAATTGTGCCTATTAATACGTTACCTTCCAGCTCCGAATATTATACTATGTTCTCAATCAATATCCAGTAATGCTTTGTTGCAAGCTGGGCATGTATGAGATATATTATAGATAGATAAGCCCAATATATGTCTAAGAAGTACTCAATATTTAGTTGAATTAAAAGACAGTCCCATTTAGGATTTGGGACTTCAAATAACCATACACATGCATGATTTCTCGATAGCGATAGTATCTTTATTTAGAATAGTGGAGATGTTAAGTATTTACATATAATTTTAAAATTATTAGGATAACTTGATGTGTTCTGTAAGCCATCACAGAATTTACTTAGCATTTAAAAACCCCCAGATACAATCTTAGTAATTGAATCTTTCAAAATACCATATATATATATATCTAATGAAATTGATAAGTATGACATAAAAGGTAATTATTGGCTTACAAATGTATCCCTAGACGATATTTACTGATTGGAAGAGTAGACAGACACTACGAGTCATCTAGATTGACATATTTGAGATTTTCTTGAAGAATTATCAAATTTATTAATAGATACGAATTTAGTAGGATGCATTCTGATAACATTGTTAATTTTACAAATAATTGCGCATGAACAAATGATGGCTAGTTCACAATATGGGTTATACATTTGTAAAATTACATGTTGCAATTTGACACAATCATTAACTTTAATATCCATGTGAGAATTGATAAATTTGGAAGTACCAATTGAAGAAGCGGGTAAATCAATTCCTTCTCCACGTATCTTATTAATCAGACAAATATCATACGAGAACTCATCGAAATTTCACATTTGATAATTTGTTAATATACAACGCAGAATGCCTGGCTTCGATTCCCTTTGGAGGTATTTTTTATATTTTATAATATATATTTTTTTAATATATAAAAGCATATTAATTGTATAAACTATAAAACGTAACATAAAACAAATCAAATTCTATTAAATACTAATATTATTATTTAATATTTTATTATCATATCAATTACAAATATTATATATTATGAAATATATTGAACTAGAAATTATTTTGATAAAATAGATATGATAATAAAATATTAAATAATAATATTAGTATTTAATAGAATTGTATTTGTTATATGCTACGTTTTATAGTTTATACAATTAATATGCTTTTATTTATATTAAAAAAATATATATTATAAAATATAAAAAATACCTCCAAATGGAATCGAAGCCAGGCATTCTGCGTTGTATACAGCAAATCAACCACTATAGTGTATACACTACCAATCCGATTTTATTAATTATGTATAATTACTAATAGTGTTGATAGTTTTGATTTAATTATAAATAGAATTAGAATGGAATTATATTTATAATATAATATTTTATCTATTATTATGTTATCATATTATAAATATATTATTTATTATGTCTAGAAACTATATAGATATTCTAATAAATTTAGAATTTACTGAATAACATACATTTTATTAATATTTACTAATAAATATGTAATATATTCATGTAAATATGTATTAATAAGAATAAATTAAATGATATAATAAACTAATAATAATAATATAATTTAACTTATATTTAATGTAATATTAGAAACTATATGATAGTATAATTAAATAATTTTAAATAATATTTAACATATATTTGAAAATAAACTTTAAAAAAATAATTAGTACCCTTACTATAACACTTTACTTATCGTTGTTAATTTATTATATATATATTATCTATTGATTCTACTTGAAATTAAATGGGATTTCCGAAACTATATAAAACTCCTATGTACACATATGTACTTCCTTTAATAATCGAATTATAATCAAGTAATTTATAATTATAATTCCAATATTTTAAATATTTTAAAATATTCAAAAATAAAATAAGGATATAATAAGGATGTTAGTAGAAATATCGCAGAGCTTGATCTCAGCTAGGATATGTTTACAAAATCCCAGAGCAACCCAATAATCCCTATAAATAAGGATTGTCTTTGGATTGTCCTGGTTGGGATTGTCTCTGGCCAATCCCAGACATATTCCAGAGCAACCGGCCCCTGGTGCTTAGAATAATCATTTCATATGAATAATTTAGATTCTGGGGGACGAGTAAATAATGTCCAATTTAAAAGACGTGCGAAAAATTTAGTAACTTATATGATAACTATAATGATAAATTCGTGGTATATAAGATAAAAAGCATTCTTAAAGTCTATTTTTAGAAGAAATTTATCAGGGGAACTAGAATATATATCTATTAAGGATCTTACCGAATTAACATTAATTTCGCTTCCATCCTTTACACCAATACCTAAATGAGTAGGAGAGAACAAAGCTTTGCTTCTTTTAACTGGTATGTTTAGACACAAGTATTCTTAAAGTTTCACCAACTGAAATGGGTTATCTTCATCTTCATTTTTCAACGGATAAAGATCATCGCAACTGAAATATTGAGCAATATTATGGCTAATATTTACAGCTGCTAATACATTTACTCTATGAGTAATAATATTAATGAGAGTTTACTATTTAATAAGGGTTATACAACAAAGAGCTTCTCAAAGATGATCAGGGAATAGTTTACTGGGATCCTCATATATAGCTATAGGAAATGCATCTAATATAAACATAACTTCCTTAGTAGTAACATTAATTAACGAATGTGATTACAAAGAAGGAATATCATTTGGATTTAGTTTTCTAGGGTGTTTATCCTGTAGAGTTGATATAATATCCTGAAAATATCTGACATAACATTGGATAAAAGCAATGTACATGCTTTATCAAAATGTATTTCATATATGATAAGTCAATCACATGTTCTATATTATTTTATATATAGTTGTAGACTTTTTATGTTCCAAATATTTATCAGATTCACGCTTAGACTTAGACTAGAGAAGATACTATTCTCCTAAATTACAACGTTTAAATGATCGTTTAAGATACAAGCGCTTTGAATTTTTTTTCCTGAACGAGTCGGGAGATGTAAAACATATCTTGGAAATAGAGTTAATAAGCCAAAGTTCAATACAATTTGATATTGAGAAATATTTCCGAATAACGTAGTTAAAGCTTCGGAAAATATATCTCTATATATTTTTTAAATATGTTTCTTATCATGACAACTTCTCACCAAATAGGTGAATTTTATAATGATTATGTATTATACATATTATATGCGCATTTGTATGAATTAAAGATATTGTTTTCATAAAGATTATTTAAATTATTGAATACAAATTATTTCAAGAGATCTGGAAAAGATTGATAGGTCTTTATTTGGAATAATTTATTATATTATGTTAGGTCTCTGTATAATATATATGACAAGTGCGATATTTATTTAGTTGGAAAGTTGCAGATGTATGTGGGTCATACATTATTTCTTAGTAGTAAGATTCTGTCTAAAATAAGGAATGATATATAGAAATACGTTGTGAGATATAGATATTGTTATTATTAAGACATCGATATTTTCTCCAACTATTCTTTAAATAGATGTATAATATAGACTATTATTTATTATTAAATAAACTATTTATGTAACTATAGTTTGCGTTTTATTAATAAAAGTTCGTAATTACACCATTACACTATTTCATTTGAAACCCATGTTTATAGATATATATTTGATAGGGGCAAGTTTATCAGGTGTTTGAAAATAACTATTTCTTATTTGGATAATAAATAGGAAACACAGATATTATCAAAACTATTAATTATACTACAAATTATTATACATATTACTTTATAATATTGATTTTATATTAGCTGATACATCATTTTATTATTACATTAAAATATATATTTTTTATTTTTGTTGTCTCTAGGATTACATATATAAATGTCATTTTTATATAACAAAGAAACAATTTTTAAATTCAATTAAGATGTTTTTCGAATCACTCAATAAACGGAGACAATGCGTTCCCTATCTCTATACATCTAAATTCAACAAAATGGCCGTCCAATGGCGATATTCCCTTACAATTATAATATAGGTAGGGTTGATTTTAGTGGAATAAGTGGAATAAGAGTAGGTGATGGTTATCAATATATTATGTATCGAGTAATAATTATAGATTATGGGATGAACATTATAAAGTCAAGTGTATTACCTGCATTGTAATTTGGGAATTTTATATTTTTGACACATTTATATGATTCAAGTAACATAATAATAATGGTATTTATATTGGTTGTGGTGATGGAAGTAATAGAGATAATGGTAATATAGTTATATTAGTGATGGTAGTAGCGTATAATAATAATAATAATAATAATAATCAGAATTTAGGTATGACCATGGTAAACGAAGAAGCGCTATGCTTATCTAGTCGTTTACCTATTTCACTTTCCTATAAGACAATTATGAGGAGAAAATTATAGTAAAAGTAAAATAAAAATAAATAAAATATTAAGAGTTAAAGTTAGTAAAAGAAATATATATGTATATCAAATATATACACAAAATATATACAAAAATATATGTTAAAAAACAAATTATAAATAAAATTTAATTATTTAGTAATCTATTAGAATAATACACTTATAAAAATACGATATATTTAATCATAAAAATTATAGCCAGAGTAGCCAACAGTAATTGAAACTAATGAGTAAATATGTTGTATCAACTTCAGGGGTATGGGTTCGTCAGGTCCAATGCCTTAGGGAACCTATTTGTGCCAATAATAAGAACACTGGCAATACTTTCCTCTCAGTAAAAGTATATCCCTTTCCCCGACACGTACCATACCACACAATTACAAAAACATCAGCCACTCCGTCACCAAAAAAACACAATATAAAATAGTTAAAATGTTACTATAAATGTATATTCATATAGATTACTTTTTTAAATTGTTAAACAATATAAATATTTTTAAAAAACTCCCCATAATGCCATTCATCATGTAAATAAAATTTGAGATAAGATAAATAAATAAAATAATTAAAATATAATCAAAATTAAAACAAATAATTAGGTAATTAAACAAAACGTAAATAACACAATATAAAGCTATACAATTACAATTACACCTATTATACAATAATAATACAATACACAAAAATAATCACTTACAATTTAAGATTAATTATATAGACCTCAAGAAAATTTAAATTAAAAAATAAAATATTAAAAATACACATAAATTAAAGGTTTTAAAAACAGTTAAAAGATTTTTAAAAAAAAAATTTCATTTTATGCTTTTTTTTATATATTTAAAAATATATTTATGTAAATTCTAAAGTCTAAATATCCTTAGTTTAATAGTTCTCATTTATTAATAATTATCATTAGTTAAATATGTATCCTTAGTCAAAGAGTTATCATTAGTTAAATATGTATCCTTAGTCAAAAGGTTATCATTAGTTATCATTAGTAAATATGTCTATTCAAAAATTTCAATTAATCTATAGATGTATACATACAATTTTATTATAGATAGTGATTTATATATCGTTTTTTCAAATTCCGTTTTAATATTGATTTCGATAGATAAGTTAAAAGAATTTTCTAAATTATTCCATAATATAGGTCCGTTATAAAATATACTAAAATATTTTATTTGTAACCTATATGATGGTATTATAAATTTATATTGACTTCTTTGACTAGTTATTTTTTTT
>OZ025243.1:62539028-62591528 GCA_964019155.1 Osedax fenrisi
AGAGTTTTTATTCAAGCTGACAGTATACTGACAATATATTACAATAATGCATCTACTTCATCAATATTTTATATAAATACTGATATTACTATACTCAATAGTATCTCAATATTCTACTCCAAAATAAATTAACCAATTTCATATCGACTGTAACTTTGTCATGTCTATAAGTATTTTAAATCAAATGTTAATTGTTAAATGTTAGGATCGAACTTTAATATTAATCTCGGACTATATCGGACTTTAAATGATATATCGGTCTATTACGGATTTTTGTTATTAGATATTTGTTAATAATGTTACCGTAGTTTTCAATTTCTTTGATTGATATGGATTTTTAGGTTTATTATTGTAGTTAATATTTGTTCGCGCCACTTATAATCAACGTAGCAACATTTACATGTATTCATGCCATTTTAAACAGCATTATTTATAGTGTAAATTCTCCAATTACCGACATAGTACCTTATCTCAGTTACTATAAAACATATCACAACAATTATAGGGGATATATGTGTAATGTGGCCATGAGGATAATATGGTCAGCTGGCGTATCTCATATACTATGTATAATCAATTAATAATTATATATTAAATATGCGCATTGATAAGCCTTGTTTAAATAAGTTAAAATAATTTGTATATCTATTAATAAAAAAAATATGTAAAAAATATCGATTTACTTTTAAAAAATTTAAATAAAAGTTTAAATAAAATATATATTAAATTACTAATATATAAAATAATTTTAAAATTAAAGTGGGATATTAAATAACTATTTAATTACAACAAATTGTATAATACCTTTATTTTAGTGATTCATATTCATTGTTATATAGTGTACTAGCCGTACCCGACCCGGCGTTGCTCGGTTTTATTTTCCTATTATCTATTATTTATTAATTATAGCTATTCATGATTCTACATTGCTATATATATACAATAAAATAAATGTTAGTTAAAATATCAATAAAATATAGAAAAATATGTGTTTAATTAAATTAGTGGAAATATATTAAAAAATAAAACAAATATTACAAATATTATAAAATATGTTTTAAAAATGTCTAAAACCCAAACTTAAACCCAAACCGTACCCGACCCGGCGATGCTCGGTTGTTTATTTTTTGCCAATTATTATTTATTAATTATAGCTATTACTTATTCTGCATTGCTAACTATTTATATTTAATTTTTTGAACTATTATTTATATACAATAAAATAAATGTTAGCTGACAATGTCAGCCTGACATACAAACAAATGTAGACAAATATATTAATATTTAAAAAATGTGTGGAAAAATATTTCAAAAAATATATTAAATAATACAACAAATATTTCAAATATTACAAAATATGTTGAAAACCTAAACCCAAACCGTTCCAAATCGACTCGGTTTTTTATTATTTGCTTATCTATCATTTATTAATTATAACTATTCCTGATTTGGAATATCTTGCCGTACCCAACTCTGCTTTACTCGTTGTTTGATAGTTTGCCTATCTATTATTTATTAATTATGGCTATTCATGATTCTGTCTTTCATAAATAATAACATAAATTTGTGCTAAAATTCAAACAAATTTAGACAAATATTCGTTTTTAATATCTCAAAAATTAGTGGAAAAATATTTTAAAAAGGCATAGCTACTCTTTAATTTAAATTTTTTCCAAACTATTATTTATATACAATATAATAAATGTTAGCTGAAATACAAACAAATGTAGAAAAATATTTTAATATTTAAAAAATTTGTGGAAAAATATTTCAAAAAATATATTAAAAAAATACAACAAATATTTCAAATATTACAAAATATTTTTAAAAAAAATGTCTAAAACCAAAACCGTCCCGACACGGCGATGCTAGATTTATGATTGTTTTCCTATCTATTATTTATTAATTATAACTATTCATATAATTAAATATAACTATTCTTGATTTTAAATTGCTTGCCTTACCCAACCCGACATTTCTCGATTTTTGATTATTTGCTTATCAATTATTAATTATAGATATTCCTAATTATGCATAACTAATCTTTAATTTTGTTTCTAACTAATATTTAATAATTCTAACTATATCCAATGTAGATCTAGAGTTGTTCGTTTTTAAGATTTATTCGTAAAATATTTTGTAACAATACAAAAAATATTTAAAATATTACAAAATATGTTTTAAAAAAATGTTGAAAACTCAAACCTAAACCCAAATCCAAACAGTACCCGACTTGACATTTATCGGTTTTTGATTGTTTGCCTATTTATTATTTATAAATATGAGATAATCCTGATTCTACATTTCTAGTATATACAATTAAATAAAGTTTATCTAAAATACAAACAAATGTAGAAACATATTTTTTTTTAATATTAAAAAAATGAGTGCAAATTTTTCAAAATATTTCAAAAAATAAAACAAATATTTAAAATATTCCAAAATATATTGAAACCAAACCGTTCCAAATCGGCGTTGCTCGTTTTTTATTATTTGCCTATCATTTATTAATTATAACTATTCCTGATTTGGAATTTCTTGCCGTACCCAACTCTGCTTTACTCGTTGTTTAATAGTTTGCTTATCTATTATTTATTAATTATGGCTATTCAATGAATAGTATTCATGATATTGCCTTTCATATATAATAACATAAATGTGTGCTAAAATTCAAACAAATTTAGACAAATAATTGTTTTTAATATCTCAAAAATTAGTGATAAAATATTTCAAAAATATTTAAAAAAAATAAAAGAAAAAATACAACACATATTTCCAATATTACAAAATATTACTTAATAAATGTCGAAAACCCAAACCGCACCCTGCGTTGATCGATTTTTGATTGTTTTCCTATATATTATTTATTTATTATAGCTATTCCTGATTCTGTATTGCTAGTATATATACAACAAATATTTCCAAATATTGCAAAATATATTTTTTATAAATGTTCTATTTAATATTTCAAAAAAATGTTAAAAAATATTCAAAAATTTTTTAAAAAATATTTCAAAAAAATGTTTAAAAATATCAAAAAAATATTTAAAATATTTCAAAAAAATTTCAAAAATATTTCAAAAAATTTCAAAAAAATACTTCGAAAAAATGTAAAAAAATTTTTTCAAAAAAGCGACGCCGAAGATTTTAGATGACAAAAAATCATTTTAATGGCAAAATATCAATTTTTTAGGTTTCTGGGGTACGCGGTAAAAAATTCAAAAAATTTTCCGGACCAAGACCATACTGTTGCAAATTTATTAAGATCGGGTATAACATATTTTCGCGACGTACCCCGGTTCTCGAGTTACCTCACCAGATACACACATATAATTAAATAGACTTTCTTTTATATAATAGACTAGCTGGCTTCGGCCCGGCGTTGCCCGGGTATTATACTTGTAGTGGTAATATATATTATATATATATATATATATATATATATATATATATATATATATATATATATATACATATACATATATATATATATTATACGAATTTGAATCTAGCTGGCTTCGGCTAGTTTGTGATGGTTTTTCCGTTGTGTCGTTATATGATAACATTAGTATTTTATTAATTTTATAGTATTTATATTATTGCTATATATCGTAACGCTATTTATTTCCCTTATATCTCACGCACATATTACTGTTCCGCCAACCTCATCAATCAATTAACGTTATTTCGTTATCCGAAATATTATAATTTTATTAATTTAATATAATTTAACTTTTTATAATGTGATATTTGCCCATTAATATCATTAAAACATTTAATATAATATATATGTAAAATATATATATATATATATGTTATATATATATATATATAAAACTTAACCCAACCTAACCACAACAGTGAAAATGACAATATAAATAAATATGCTTTAATAGGTTCATTCGGGAAGTAATGTAGCTAAAAAAAACCTATAAAAATTAAAACTTATCCCAACCTAACCATAACAGTGAAAATAAAAATATAAATAAATATACTTGTATAGTCTCACTCGGGAAGTAATGCAGCTAAAAAAAACCTACAAAAATTAAAACTTAACCCAACTTAATAACAACAGTGAAAATATACTTTTATAGACTCACTCGGGAAGTAATGCAGCTAAAAAAAACCTACACAAATTAAAACTTAACCCAACCTAACCACAACAGTGAACATATACTTTTATAGGTCCACTCTGGAAGTACTGCAGCTAAAAAAAACCAACACAAATTAAAACTTAACCCAACCTAACAACAACAGTGAAAATATACTGTTTTAAGTTAACTCGGGAAGTAATGCTGCTAAAAAAAACCTACACAAATTAAAACTTAACCCAACCTAACCACAACAGTGAACATATACTTTAATATGCTAAATCTGGAAGAAATGCAGCTAAAAAAACCTACAAATATTAAAACTTAACCACACATAACCACAACAGTAAAAATAAAAATATAAATAAATATTCTTTTATAGGTTCATTCGGGAAGTAATGCAGCTAAAAAAACCTACACAAATTAAAACTTAACCCAACCTATCCACAACAGTGAAAATGTACTATTATAGGCTCACACGGGAAGTAATGCAGCTAAAAAAACCTACAAAAATTAAAAATAAACCCAACCTAACTACAACAGTGAACATACACTTTTATAGGCTCACTCGGGAAGTAATGCAGTTAAAAAAATGTTCCATCATAACGTACTATCACGTTCCAGCTTCCGTAATATATATATATATATATATATATATATATATAGGTCTATACATATTAATATAAATATTAAATATTAATTATAATTAATAATAATATTTATTTGTTACCCATAGTTACATATATAGAAATAATTATGCATGTAACCATTGTAAACAAAAAATATAAATATACTGTTTATAATACAATATTTTAACAGTTATTGACCACAATAAAATCTATTTTTATTTCTGAAACGTATTTACTCCATGTTGTTATAAATTATTATTTGTAATCATTCAATTTAATTTCATTTGCTTGACAAATTTCCGGGCTACTTCCCGGCGTTGCCCGGGTATAATAGTAACTAATCATTATCAACGTAGATGTAAACAAAAATTTATTTACAGAAAACAATTTATTTATTAATAAAAAAGCACTTAAATTTAATTGTTTATTGAAAAATTTAAAATTTCTTCGTTAAATATAGCTAAAACGTATACGTTATCACCGTTTATTGCCATTTACGAATGCATTAATTATGGTAAATTGAATATAACTACATTTTTACGAAACACCTCACATTCGCATAGATTTTATGTGTAAAACATTTTTTTTGATGCCGATCATTTATTTATACACAATTATATAAGATCACTTCTAAATAATATTTTAAGACCCATTTTATAAAATTAATTAATGGTCCGGACGAGGGTTGAACCCGTGTCCTACTGCTTGTGTGTCTGACGCCTTAGCTACTGAGCCACACAGGCAGTTTATATATATATATATATAGATATCAGATAATATAAATTAGTTATATTTCTAAATTATTATTTTATCTAGGGGAAAGTCCACTAATACCGACCCCTCGTTTAAAAGTAACTATAATAGGGTGTTCACATCAATTCCGTTTTAAAAAACGTACGTGTAACTGCAACTTCAAATGATTCATTCACGGCAAATTTGAAGTTATGAGTCAAATTCCTATTTATTTGAAGTTGAACTACACGTTTTCTGAACGTTTTCTGAAATAGGATTAATCCTATTTTCTGTACGTAACAACACACAGAATTAGAGAGAACAGCTAGAATGAACACATAGAATTAGAGAGAACAGCTAGAATTCCACTTGATTCCAATTGATATATATAAAGTATATTATTACATATAACTTATCGAATAACTATTTATTAAATATATATATATATATATATATATATATTAAATATACTATTTATTAAATAAATATATATATATATATATGCATATACATATACATATACATATACATATACATATACATATACATATATATATATTATATATATATATATATATATATATATATATATATATATATATATATACATATATATATATATATATATATATATATATTATATATATATATATATATATATATATATATATATTGATATATATATATATATATATATATATATATATATATATAAAGTATATTAACAAATTTTTATTATTACATATAACTTATCGAATAACTATTTATTAAATATATATATATTATAAAAAGGTTATATAAGATGGTATACAACTATATATATATTTTAAAAATATATATCAACTATACAATAGTAATATATAATATATATTTCAATAATTTATTAAATATTTATTTAAATTATATATATTTCATAAGTTTAGATATAATTATAAGGATTTATGTATTATATAATAATATAGTATTTGTTATATTAGTTAAAAATATTAAATTAATAAATATAATGTATGTAGTATTTATGTATTAGTGTATTTAAAGAAATATATAATACTACTATTTATACATTGAATTTAGCTATATCCCACAATTAGATTTGTTACAATTGATTTTATTTGTACATATTTAAATATAGGTGGCGATATATGTCTACCCTTACGACAAACTAAAAAACACGGAATTGATGTGAACACTTAAAAATCTGTTACTTCAAATTTGCTGTGAATGAATCATTTGAAGTTGCAGTTACACGTACGTTTTTTAAAACGGAATTGATGTGAACACCCTATTAGGGATATAAGTAAACATAAAATATACACGTAAAATATTAGTAATTTAATGGTAAATATAAATAAGTATTTTGATTATCAAAATATTCAATCATACAATTTTTATTTGATCAAATATAATATTCAGATTTTACTTTTTATATTTGAATAGTAATTTGTTTTAAATCACTGTAAATACATTGATTAAAAGAAAACGTAATGCGTTTAATAATAATGTAAATCAATTAAATTTTATACAAATTATAAAAAATAATTTAATTTTAATAACTTTTAAACAAAATATCTTAAGTATAGGTGTAGCACCCATATTATTTTCCTATTACCAACCACATACGATTTATAATAGCCAATCAAATAAATCCGTATTATACTTTAAAGTTGTTTTTGTATTATTAATATAGATGTATGATTCATTATTCCAGTTGATTATATATATACTAATTAATAAATAAATATCAAATAATAATATACACCATGTTAATATAATTACTATAAAGTATAAATTTACTGTTAATATTAAAACATAAATTCAATAATAAATAAATTGCGTGCATGTTATTACTTATATTTAATTATATATATATACATATAGGGTAAGGTTGGGTAATGGGTGTATGTCAGTAACTACGCCCACCCCCAGTATATCGAAAAGTAAATATATAAAGAAAAATGTCGTAGGAAAATATTTATTAAAACAATCTAGTCAACACAAATAATTTTACCAACAATTTGTAACTTAAAACACTCATAAAAATGAATATAATGCAAATAATTTAATATATTTTTTGTAATATATTATAAATACATCTCTATACAAATATCGGCGAAATAATGTACATTAACAATACATATTAGTAATTTTAAAAAGTACCTAATATCGATAATAGACGCCCAGCCAAAGTCGAGTAATTAACGCCATAGAATGTAATGTAGTGACACCTATAATGAATATAGTTATAAACTATCTTGCGTTGATTTTAATAGATTCATATGTGTAAATAATGTAATATCTAGTTCAATGTTTTAGAACTTATAATATAACTTATATTATAACCTATACATAATGTTAAATTGCCTAATAACATTGTAAAAAATATGTTTAATACGTATATATTATATATATATATATATATATATATATATATATATATATATATATATATATATATATATATGTTATCGGGTTGTATGCCCGTGTATTTATCTCGTTTATTGGAATCAATAAACATGGTACTATATAGATTTATTTAAACAAAAACTTCCTCTAAAACCGTACTGTAAATAGTATAAATAATATCAATAATTAAATTACATAAATAATATACATGATATAAATGATATAAATAGTATCAATAATATAAATGATATAACTAGTATAAATAATATACATAGTATAAATAATAGCAATGATATAAATGATATAAATGTACCTCGTCTGTGTTCAAGAATAATATAAATGTGACAATGTATTTAGATACAATTTATATCATTACACAATTCGAAGTTTTATGGTTGAATGATTTGCATGAAAATGCGGTTGATTGGTCAGTACGTCAATAATAATCATTCGTTGGGGATTTCGAAATGTTCTATATATTCTACACTATAACATATATATATATATATATATATATATATATATATATATATTGTAAATAATATCAGTATAGATGATGTCCTGGTATTTATAAATATATAATAATATATATATATTATTTAAAACTCGATTAATATACAACTATATATATAGTTTGTTACAACATATAGGTAAGATAATGATTTATGTATACAAATTTACACATATTTTCCATAAGGAACCAATTTAATTCGCCTACTTTTATTTGTAATACTTATTTGGTCACACCTCTTAATATTAAATATTAATATTATAGATTATTTAATGACTCTATTTAATCCATAAAATAATTTCAGTTTGGAATTAATTAGTAAACTAATGCTATATTGTAATCTAGATAAAACAAGAGATTGCACTAATGCAATTGTTGATGCCGTATTCAAGTACTTTCTGATTTGTCTTATATTAAATAGATTAAAATTAGAGGATCTACATTGCGAAGTAGCGAATTGAGTAAATCCTAATTTTTAATCTAATATTACTCCAAGAGATTTAGCACAATCACTTGGAATAATAACTGTAGAATCAAATGTAATAGTAGGAAAAATAAATGGTTTAAAGGTAATATTAAGTAGTTTAGTTTTAGAAGAGTTAGAAAAAAGGTTATTTAGAATAAGCCACTTTCTTACATTTCGGGCACACAAGATTAACTCATTAGGAACATTATTACTACAATTATATATATATATATAATTAAAAATATATATCAGATTCATCTTATATGATCAAAATAAAATACATTTTATAACCATATTTATAATTAATAAATATTATATATATATATATATATATATATATATATTATAGTATAGATATACATATTCTATAGTAAAGCAGGATACACATTTATTTTGTTATACATCTTATACACCATGATCTAATTATTATATAATATGTTATCGTAGAATATTAAAATGTACTCTATAGTATAACTTGGACTCTGTAAAATATACTTTATATATAAACTAACTAATACTTATGCAATAGTATATAATCAATTATAGGATATAAAAGTAAAGTTTATAATACTATTAGTAATCATATTAGTATTATTATTATCATTGCCTATATTTATATATATATATATATATATATATTATTTATTACCACCGAATTTTAAATATAATATTTAAACAAATAATTAATAATAGCTATTATCCAAATAATAATTTATTCTTTAATGGTAGTAATTTTTATATGTTTTTATAATACATATTATTATTATTCTGGAATTCCTTACATCTCATACATAAACCTATTTGATATTTTTGTAAACTATAGTTTAAAAAAATATCAGATATACAGATATACAGATATATATAACTAAATTACTCTAATGTGCCTTCGAATCTACTATCCACTTAAGTTAAGGTTAATGCATTCATGAAGAGCTGATAATTATTTATACACCATTATATAAATCAATTCTAAATATTATTTCAACTTGTTTTAATTAATTTTATTTAAGGGTATGAATAACAATCGTATACAATAAAACACCCATATAATGCTGTTTTAACCAATAGCATATAACCTGAGTATCAGACGGCGTAGCCTGTTGAGTTACTATGGGAGTTTTATGTATTTTGTTTATTTAATTTTATAACTTCATTTATTTTAGTATTCAGATTTATTATAACATATATTTATTTATTTTTTTTTTTTTTTTTTTTTATTTGGTGGAGTCCTTTCATCCCATCCAGGAACTTAGATGAAGTTTTCACTTATAAACATATATGGCTCTAATGTCCCTTCGAAGCCGCTCTCATGTTAGGGCATCAATGGTTAACGAGAGCTGATCATTTATTTATACACAATTATATAAGATCACTTCTAAATAATATTTTAAGACCCATTTTATAAAATTAATTAATGGTCCGGACGAGGGTCGAACCCATGTCCTACTGCTTGTGTGTCTGACGCCTTAGCCACTGAGCCACACAGGCAGTTTTTTATAAAGATATATTACACATATATTATTAATATTGAATGTGTCTTTTATATAACTTACGAATATTTTGATACACACATATGTGGTATCATTGGTATATAATAGATATGCATGATTATAGTCGATTATATACACATTTCTTAATACATATTAAATAATAATTTTAATATAAAATATTTAAAGTTTAAATATAAATTTAATATAAATATTAAAACTTAAATTCAATAATAAATAAATCGGCGGCTTTTTATAATTTATTAAATCTATGTATAGGGGAAAGTAACCTAATACGGACACTTTAACAATAAATGGTCTTAACTTTTTATGACTCATTATTTTTATTCAAAAATTACAATATATTAATATTATATGATTATAGATATTATTGTAATTTTAAAATTTTATTTAATCTTTTAATTCCATAGATAACGGTGGTTTTCGTATTCGGTACCCATATCCGAATACGGACACCCTGTGTTATAATACGTATACCCTATATAACACTAGATAAACTATATATTATTGATGAATCTATCAGACAAATTACAATTACGTTATTTATAATTAATTTTATGAAAAATATATTGTAATTTAATTAGTTAATATTTTATTTATTTTTATTATTTTTTAATTAATAATACAATTTAAGTATCTAAATAATAATTTTTTAGAATTAGCTTTATTGATAGTATTAATATTATAACGCACGCGATTTTTATGAATATCAGAATAGTTCATATGCTGCAAGTTTATTGGTTACAGGGTGTCCGTATTAAGAACTTATATGACCTCTAGATATATGCATATAACTTAATGAATATTTGATAACAAATATAGAAATTAAAAATACAATTTTTATAATGCTTTATTTTTTAATAATATAGTATTATATTTTATATCGATACATTTGTATATTCATAAGAAGGTTTTAAGTTGAAATTTTGTTTCATAAATTTAAAAACGTAAAACAAAAATCAGTTTATTGGATATATCAACAATATTTTGAATAATTAAAAAATACTTTTTTAGGCTATTTTTATAATTATGAATATTTTATTCATTAAACATTTTTTTGTAGGATTTATGGTTTCTGAGATACCGAGAGTGTCCGTATTCGGGCACTGTCCGTATTCGGTTATTTTCCCCTATCTCCTTTTTTGATTGTATATATATATAATATTACAATTATTTCTACCACGGGTATTTTAAGGTACCGGCAAAATTATTAGTGACATATATTGCCCTAATTACACAAATTAAAATATTGATTATTGATTATTTTATTACAAATAATTATTTAGGTGTCGGTAATTAAAAACTTTCCACTTATTATTTTATATATTTTAAATAATATTTATAAAATACAAAATATTGACTAGCTCAAACAAGTTATGTTGCTAGCAATCGTGTATTTTTCATCTGGTAATATATTGAATTCAGAAAGAAATCTATTATATGATGAAAATTTAGATTTTTACTCTTTTTAACGAAATATAAACTTTCTTAATTGTTATGCTTTACATTAATACATTAATAGGAATAATATAACATACATATATGATACAGTATTCTAATTAAATTGTATATGTAATTTAAAGATAATGTTATCGTTTGTAAATGATAATAATACAATACAGGTAATAATATTATGTTATATAATATGTTAAATAATACATATATATACTATATATAGTGTAAAATATCCAATTACAGACTCATAATTGATTATTTATAATAAATTACTAAATATATTTATTTGAAATTTTGTAATTTAGGTAATATTATTTTAATAAATAATTATGCTATTTTATATTGCTAATATAATTGTATTGATAAGAATAAATATGGGGTAGGTAATCGGATTCATGTGCATAATAACGACACCCTTCTCCATTTACCGACCCCCTAAAATACGCTGTG
Source organism: Osedax fenrisi (assembly GCA_964019155.1). Lineage (NCBI taxonomy): Eukaryota > Metazoa > Annelida > Polychaeta > Sabellida > Siboglinidae > Osedax > Osedax fenrisi. The sequence goes on from OZ025243.1 coordinate 62,551,274, forward strand.
TAGAAATAATATTTGTAATATTATATCTAATCAAAATAGCAGATATACATAGATGCTATTAATTATAAAACACACGCAATTTATTTATTATTGAATTAATGTTTAAACTTTATATTTATTATATTAAAATAGTGTATATTATTATTTAATATTTATTTATTAATCATTATGTATATAGGACCTATATAAATTATTGACACACAACTTATGACAAATTTTAAATTAAAACACGGATATAATTGTATTGGATATTAAAAATCACATGCATATTAAGTAATGTGGTGCATAACACAACAATGTGTTGCTATAATTAAGATATATTGGTTTGTACTTTTTAAATTAACTTATTTTTGTAAACATTTAAATTATCTATATTATTATGCAGATTTGTTTTCTTTTAATTATTATAGTATTTAAAATGATTTAAAAAAAGTTATTATTCAAATATTTAAAATGTAAGCCAGAATAGTACATTTTATAAAATAACAATTTTAGGATTAAATATTTTCAAAAACAAAATACGTATTCATATTTACCATTAAATAAATAACAGTTCTTAAAGCGGGTTTCACACTGCTTCGTATAAATTTAAGTATAAATTTAAATACCTGCTTAATAGGGTGTTCACACGATGCGTGTTTTGCTTGTCGTACGAACAAATGCTGGACCGACATTTTTCGGTCCAGCATTTAAAAATCACGAGTGTTCACACGACGCGGGTTTAAATTGTCGTAGTTACCAATAACTGACAGCGGAAATAAAAAATAATGTAAATAAACAAAAATTTCAAACTAAAATAATATTTTAATTTATCTATTATAATTACATTTATTATAAGTATGGATACTTATTTGGATACTTATTTAAATAATTTATTATGTTTAATAATTGGCAAAATTTCGTAGATTTAATTCGTTTAATTAGTTAGAAAATAACAGAACGAGAACTATATGGACGCATAATTATTTACAACAATTCTCGATCTTTAAAGCATTAATTAAACAACTTTTTATTATATCTCTACTTGAATTATTTAATTTTGTATATTCTATATAATTCATGTTTATATTGTATTTTATATTGTAGTAATACGATTAATCATATAAAAATTATTCAGTATAACAATTTTATAAAATATTGTAAACATTACCAAAGATAGTAAGATATTTCGGTCCAGCATTTATTTCGGTCCAGCAAAAAATAGGATATTTTCTATTTTTGCTGTACGACGAGAAAAATATGAATCCGAGTAAATGATGGACCGAATCTATGATTTTGAAGAATTCGGTCCAGTATTTGTTCGTACGACAAGCAAAACACTCATCGTGTGAACACCCTATAAAGCGGGTATATATATAATTTGTTGATATATCTTATAATTACTGAGATACGAGAGAGGTTGGTATTTGGAGGTGTCGGTAATTACAAACTTTCCGCTATACATATATTACTATAATTAAAATTATTTAAAATAACATATAATCATTTAAAATATTAACAACAGAATTATTTTATCATAATCTGACATATATTTATTCTTCTATTTCTAAATTAATGATAATAAGGGAAAGTAACCGAATACGGACACTCTCGGTATCTCAGAAATCATAAATCCTTCAAAAAAAATATATTGAATACAATATTCATAATTATATAAATAGTCTAAAAAAGTATTTTTTATTTTTAAATTATTCAAAATATTTCTGATATATAAACTGATTTTTTTATTAAGTTTTTAAATTTATGAAAAAAAATTCAACTTAAAACCTTCTCAATAATATACAAATGTATCGATATAAAATATAACACTATATTATTAAAAATAAAGCAATCTAAAAATTATATACATAATTGTTATATTTATTATTAAATATTAATTTATAAGCATCCCAGTATTCAATACTCGTGTTTAACTTGGATTTATCTCGAGTTTAAACTCGTGTTTAGCCTGCTAATTTGGTAACACTTTTAACACCAGCTAGATCCAAGTTTAACTAAAGATTAATCCCAGATAAATTCAATTTAAATACAAGTTTACTCGAGTTAAATCCCAGTTAAATCCAAGTTTAACTCTAGCTAAATCCCAGTTAAATCCAAGTATAACTCGAGATTAATCCGAGTTAAATCCCAGTTTTACTCTAGCTAAATCCAAATTTAACTCGAGATTAATCCAAATTAACTCGAGTTAAATCTCAGTTAAATCCCAGTTTTACTCTGGCTAAATCCCAGTTAAATCCAAGTTTAACTCGAGATTAATCCAAGTTAACTCGAGTTAAATCCAAGTTTAACTCTAGCTAAATCCAAGTTTAACTCTAGCTAAATCCAAGTTTACTCGAGTTAAATCCTAGTTAAACCAACGTTTAACTCTAGCTAAATCCAAGTTTACTCGAGTTAAATCATAGTTAAACCCAAGTTTAAATCTAGCTAAATCCAAGTTTACTCAAGTTAAATGCAGCTTACATCGATCTAAATCCAAGTTCAACTCGAGACAAATGAAGTACAGTCCAAGTTCAGCTCGAGATTAATCCAAATTAAATAAGTTAGCAAAATTAAAATAACTATAATATAATTAATTATAGCTTACATCAAGAGGAATAGAGGATAATACAAATTCATGACCGGTTAAATCCAAGGAAGTTTTCAGAAATCAGTTTATTTAATTATAAGTTATCATAACGTTCAAAGAATATATACATATATATATATCAACATGTCATTATAACTACTCTACTAAAATAAATATTTATGTTTATAAATTAAAATATATTTCAATATATATTATAATAATAATACTATACTAATATATATTATTTTACTACTAAATATGAATATATTATATTTAATTTGAGTTAAATTAATATAATTGTTAATAAATACAAAATGTAAAACATTAATTTATTTTGTAACCCTTTTATTATTTTTTTTTAATTTTCTATAATATTTGTTGTTTCAATTGCATTTGCTTTCTTGTGTATTTGGGATGCAGCTTCTGTAAGTTGAATTAAATTAATAAATATGAGAATATGTAAAACAAATATAGGAATGTAAAATTAATATACAGAATATATATATATATATATATTGATATCTTATATTAGTTTTATAGACATTGTTGTGCCATATAACAAATAAATACACTTCGAAGGTTTCAAATAGTATTATTTTTATTAAATTAAGTATTCGAAGTTTTCGATTAGTAAATGAATATACTTTGAAGGTTTAAATAGTATTATTTGTATTAAATCATGTATTCAAAGTTTTAAATAGTTAAATTATTCATTTTAAAGGTTTGAAATAGTAAATAAATACACTTCGAAAGTTATAAATAATATTATTTGTATTAAATTAAGTATACAAAGTTTTATAATATTTAAATTATTCATTTTAAAGGTTTGAAATAGTAAATAAATACACTTCGAAGGTTATAAATAATATTATTTGTATTAAATTTAGTATTCAAAGTTTTCAAATAGTTATATTATTCATTTCTAATGTGTAAAATACACTTCGAAAGTTATAAATAGTATTATTTGTATTAAATAATGTATTCAAAGTTTTCATATAGTTAAATTAAGTATTTGAAGGTTTTGAATAGTAAATAAATACACTTCGAAGGTTTAAAATAGTAAATAAATACACTTCGAAGGTTATAAATAGTATTATTTGTATTAAAGCATGTATTCAAAGTTTTCATATAGTTAAATTAAGTATTTGAAGGTTTTGAATAGTAAATAAATACACTTCGAAGGTTTGAAATAGTAAATAAATACACTTCGAAGGTTATAAATAATATTATTTGTATTAAATTTAGTATTCAAAGTTTTCAAATAGTTATATTATTCATTTCTAATGTGTAAAATACACTTTAAGTATTTGAATTTTCTTCTCTTGTTTTTGTATTCAAATTATTTCATTAAATATACCATCAATTTTGCTTAAATAGGTGTCCATCATGTTTGACAAATATATTTCTAAAAATGGTTAATATATAATATTTATTTAGTAAAATAATAATATATTTACTTTGTTTTTTGAATTCATTCTGAATTTCTTTCATCATTTGAGCGTTTGTCATATCATTATAATTTCCAAAATTCACCTGACTATCGCTTACAGTACTGGAATCTATTTTTAAATAATATGTGAAATATATATATTATTAAATAGTTAATAATAAATATAAATTACCTGTAGAAATATCATTTTTTAAATTATTTTTTCTAATTTCTTAGATGCCTTTGTGTATGAATCTAAAATAAGTAATATTAAATATAATAAAACATTATTAAATAATAATAAGTATATAATAATTACTAGTTGTATTACAAATCATAAATATAAATGAAATATCATATCACACCGTAATCTATCATTACATTTTATATTACATATACATTTTGTATAAAATGATTCAAAATATGTTTTTTGTTATAAATGGAAATTGTGAAGGAAGTAATATCCCACCTTAAATATATACTTTTATATTTTATATATTTTTTAAATATTGAGTTTGATATTATATATATATATATAGTAAAACCTCTATATAAGAAACATCTTTATAAGAAAATATTATAAGAAAAATATAAGAAAAACCACTTTATATGAAACTTATTGTATACAAATTAATTATATATATAGGTTATATAATGTATACAAGCGATAAAAGTCTATAGCGATACAAGTCTAGCGATACAAGTATATAGCGATACAAGTATATAGCGATACAAGTCTAGCGATACAAGTATATAGCGATACAAGTATATTGCGATACAAGTATATAGCGATACAAGTATATAGCGATACAGGTATATAGTATTACATATCTATAGCGATAGCGTATATTTTGCTATGACTTTTTTTAGGTTGACAATTATTTTGTATATTTGTCATTAATGATTATTTTATAAAACCAAATATGGAACATTATATTATATATAAATTAATTAAGTATAATATTATATAATATTCCCGTATATAATGACTATATATATATATATATATATATATATATTTATATATAATATATAACTATTTAAACATTACATAATTCTTACCATATTCTTTTATGATTGTACAGTCATAGGAACTCCAATTTTGTTTATCTGGTAGAGTCCTATTTCGTGCTTTTTTAACCGAACTAATAGTTGGTCAGAAGCACTTTTTTGATGTAATAAACCAATTATCAGGTATAATTGCATATTTTCCGTCAATCTCGAATTTAACAATACTAAACCTTTGTATTTTAATAATGTATAAGTTTTAAATATTAAATATTATAAAATTATATACATTCATATTTATATAATTAAACTATAAATAAAAACTATATTATAAAATATTTATAAAATAAATTTGTATCTGTTTTAACATTACCATAAATCATATATTCAATATTAATTTAAGTAAACGAATTTATGCTTGCATAATTATAATTCCATTCATATTATAATTAAATAAATATCACTAATTGAATGCACGTAAATCTGATATAGCAGTAACATTATAATAAACATATCACTAATTGAATGCACGTAAAGTTGATTTAACAGTCATGTTATAATCAACATATATAAAAGATGGGAAATATTCTATTACAAATATTTACATTATAATATATAAAATAAAGTAATTAAAATTAAATTATTTATAAATTATGTATATTAGAAAATTAATTATATTTTAATATTATCTCTAGTATACTAAAATATGTACAATATATACATTATAATGTATCAAATAAAGTGGTATAAAATAAATTAACTAAAAATATCCCAGCTACCGAAATAATGTTAAAAATGACTACATTTGTCTAACTATGGTTGTTTATGTAATACATATGATATATATATATTGTCTTTATACAATATACATATTATACAATGAAATATTAATATTATCTCTAGTATACTAGAATATGAATAATATATACATTATAATATATAAAATAAATTGGTATAAAATAAAGTTACTAAAAACAAAATTATTTATAAAATATGTACATTAGAAAATGAATTATATTTTAATAATTTAATTTAAATAATATTTTATAAAAAATAAAAGTTAATGCTTCCCATTATCTATGCATTCTATTTATTATTTTTTACAATGTAATATTGTTAAACAAAATAGATTATCATCACTTTTTATAAAAAATACATATATCAGTTAATTTAGATTTTTTTATCGTATCAATTTTACTATCAATTATTTTACACTCATATGCACCTAATGTTGATGTATACACGATGATTTTAGACATATATCACTATTTATTTTATAACAATATATAGGTTTCATATTTTTATAAATTCGACATAAATAATATTTACTATAATCTATTTGAAATGAATAATCATTGTCTATAACTTCATATAATTTGTTATTATGAAAGAAACAATTATTTGGTTTCTTAATTTTTTTATTATTAATTATATACTTATCTACATAAAAATCATTTACTTGATCCATTCTATTTATTAGTTCAACAATTGGATTTTTTTTCCTTTGATTTTATTTTTAATAACATGTAAGTGATTCTCAAATCAGAATGCATTACAGTTATCTAAAGATCCAAAGTTTGTAGCGTCTTCTGGCAAATGAATTAATGCATGAACAGCAAAACTTGGACCATATAATTTAATTCCTTCAGTAATAAAATAAGATAATAATGAATGTTAGGCTTCTATTGATGATGCCTTGTTACTATTAATAGGACATAATAAGGCAATCGCATGATTACAAATTAAAAAGTGTTTATAATATTGTTTTTTAATTGAATTTTTTAAAACTATTTTACCTATATACAATAAAATAATCTAAATTCGGTTGCCTTCCACCTATCTAATTCTCTAATACTTCTAGGTTTTCTTGCAAAGAATGAAGGTATATATTTTATTATATTATAAATTTTACTATCAATTGAATTAATTTGAGAAAAGGATAATTTATAATCATTATTATTTCTATTAAACCATAAATTTACATCATTTTTTCGCATTTGTAATAATAATACTTCATTCTATAATATGATTGTCTTTTTTTTATTATATACATTTATTTTATAATAGGATGAATTAAAAAAAAAGAAAAAAATGAAGAAAAATAGAAATATAATTTTTATTATTAGATCATATTTTTTTTTAGACAATAGTATGAATTTGAATATTTTCTAAATATTCTGAATATTATAGCAATTTTTATTAAATAGAAAAAAAGTTCCGGACTTTTTAGTAAAGCAACATTCATAAAATCAATATTATGAGAAAAGAGCTATAAAGTTTAGTGAAATATTGTCATGCAATTATAAGAATCATACACTTTAAACATCATAACAATTATAAACATCATTTATACTCATAAATATAGAGAATTTATGTATCATCTGTTCATGAAATTATAGATAAATAATTATATATTATGTTTTCAATATAATATTTTTTTTTTTTTTTTAAATACAATTTTGAACGTAGTGCTTCCCCTTAGGAGTATTTCAGCTACATATGAGTGCACCAATGTTCAAGAACTCAACACACATACAATATAATAACACTTACAATATAATAATAAATAAAACATGGTTTTTAAATATTTTACTATCCTATGCATATATGCCATAGGCATACATGGCCATGGCGTGCGATAATTCCTCGAAGTTAATATGGAGAGAATACGAAATGTAACATGTGAATATTAAAAATAACTATAAAGTGACTTTTGACCTATTCATATTTTTTTATTATGAAATTTTATTAAAATATAGTATAGATATGATAATTATGAAAAATAAAAAAATTAAATTGTTTATATTTTACTATAAATGCAATGAAATTAACGATATTTCTATACTTTTTTTAAAAATTAATTAAACAAACGAAATTTTATTTATAATTTATAATTATATTTAAATAATATAAAAGATAATGTTAAAACAAATATTTTAAATTATAAAATATAATTATTATTTATACAACTTTTACTCTGTTTTTAGCGAAAAACTAGATTTTTTTAATAGGTATATAATAAAAACGAACTATAATTTTGTTCTTCACTTTTTTTGTTTTAGAAAAAATATATCATATCTAATAGAATTAGATCTAGGGGTAACAAATATTAAAGAAGTTGTATTACTTTTTTTCATATATTTTCGTATATTTTCGTTATACATTATATTTCTATAATACTTTTCAATGTAATATTTTACTAATTTTTGAAGGTTGATTGCTTCATCATTATTCACTCAAATTAAATATTTGTATTGTATGTCTTATATCATCTAAACTAAATCTAAAAATAATTTACCAGAAAAAAGTTTAACAAATGATCCCGCTTATGTTCTTATACTTAGGGTTCAGTTACATCGAAACCTCTATATAGTAAACTATAGTTCTTTCTGAAAGATGAAATTATATATTATATTAGTAATCGGAAACTGGTTAATATGAAACTAAACTCATCTACTTTCGAGTGAAACTGTGGTTTCATGTGATTATGTATGATAAGTATAATATTACTTCGTATAGCTATAGGGCTATTGTCTACCATAACATATATGTAGCTGTATTAATAGCATTACTAATTAATAATACCGATGTATCAAACATAGATTATTTTATTTACATAATTGATTTTTTAGGTGTCTAGTGGATAGCAAATAAATTATATATATGACAAATAATATCAAACAAATTTTAAATTTTAAATACGCCAATTCTACAATCTATGAATCGATAAAAAAATTATAATTAAATTAAATAATTTCCCGATTATACCCGGATGTTTTAGTAAGAACCGAATGTTGTTATTGTTGTTGTTTGTGTAGGCTTCGATGATGCTAGTGTATGGTGATGTGTCTTCTTTCGTTCAGTCGTATTCGTAGTAGCGAGATGCGCCTCACAAGTTAACATTAGTTATTTATCGAATGTGTCAGCCGGTTTGCAATTAACGAACGTTGAGGCCTATTGCATCATCATCAGAATCATCACCTTACGTCATCAGACCACGTGGTCATCGCACGTAATTCGACCACGTGATGTAATATGTTGACAACTCGGTAATAATAGTGACATAATACACGTATTCATAATGAAATGCGCCCGAGGTATACCACAACAACGCTTAGATTTGTAATTAAATATTTGTTATTTTTATAATTTATTATATATGAATATATTTACAGTTAATTCTCGATATCTCGGAATTCAAGGGACCGAATAAATGTGTCTGAGATATCGATTCTCTGATACATCATTCTTACATGTATTTATATAAGTACAATACAAAACTGTAATTTAAAAAATCTGAGTTATCGGGGTTTATGAGATATAGATTCAGATATAACGATAGTTGACTGTATATATATATATATATATATATATATATATATATATATATATATACATATACATATGTATATATGCACAAATATAATTAAGTATGTATGTAATATTAGGATTAGTATTCAATGTGAGTATTTATTAGTTATGTAAATGATACCGAGCCGAGACTTTCATTTTCGAAAAAAAAAGGTTCCCGAGCCGAATCGATACTCTAGCCATACGAACCCGAGCAGAACCGAGAATCTAGCCATACGAACCCGAGCCGAGTTGAGACTCTTACAAAACATAACCGATCCTGAAAAAGGGGGAAATGCTGTTCGTATTGCGTGATATACAGCTCTTTATATAGCTCGTTAACTCATTAACTCGGAATCTATTGTATTCACGTAAGTATCGGGCGTATACCGCCACAATAAGGGGGTGTGGCTTATGGAGGCGTGGCTTATGAATACGTATATATTACGTAACTATCAAATACTGAGCTGACGTCATCTCGCTGATATAATATGACACTATAGTGCCGGGATATTCGTATTTCAATATTTGTATATATATATATATATATATATATATATATATATATATATATATATATATATATGTGTGTGTGTGTGTGTATGTATGTGTGTATTTTAGTCAAATCATATTTTAATGTGATTTCTAAATATATAAGAATTGATTCATTTTATAGAAACTATATTTATTTATTTGAATATATGTGCACGTATATGTGCGGCGCGTAGCAATACCATTACGATGATGTGAATAACGCGATGTAAACAGACGTGTTTAGTGCACGTGACCTATTGCGTAGTAACTATCACGAACGGTAAAATAGTTGCAATTATTTTCATTAAAATCCTTCTAAATCACAAGAAATATAACTATGTTTAAAGCGCGGACCCGTTAAAACAGCACCACTGCCGTAGGTTAAAGAAGAGAGGTCACGAGGTCATTGTAGTTATAACTGCCATATATGGTAGTTCTGACATTAGTCAGTCTAACTATAGTTACTCGAGTTTTCTGAAAATACCAATTTGTGTATGTGTGTAGGTGGATGTGTGTGTGAGTGTGGCAATGAACCACACTACTCGTCGATAGCATACTATGGAGGACTTACATGTCATGTAAGGGACACTTATATGATGACATTCTCGTATGGCGGTATGTATGTATTAATGTCGGCCATTACGGTTAAGCCACGCCCACTCTAATCAAGTAATAATTAGAACACGCCCCCTCGCTTTACTTTCGCACACGTTCCTCCTCCTCCTCCTCCCACCATACATTAGCTGCAACCGATTAGCGTTGATATTAAGTAATGCCGCCATTACATGTATCCACATCCGTCTGCCCTGCAACCACTACTTAGGTTAGTAGTACCCGTGTAGTATATGATGTAGTCGTGCTCGTGTCCTTACGTGTAATAGTATAGCGACCACTACATTGTAGTATGTATATCTACACTAGTAATTATACTTTAACTATATATATATATATATATATAGTTACTTATGTTTAGTAAAATTACATTAAATATAATTAATTAAAATATAATTTATATATGTATGATATATAGCAGATGTATATATATATATATATATATATATATATATATATATATATATATATAGAGGGAGAGATATTAATAATAATATTTATTTTATAAATTATTTTTTATAAATTAATTGTGTATAGCTATATGTTACGAGTAATTAGAATTTATATATGTATATATATATATATATATATATATATATATATTTATACATACATTTATGTATTACTATTCACCGATGTATACAATTTTCTATTTTAAATCCTATTTAACTAAAATGTTAATATTTATAGTTTAAAGTATAGTATTTTTTATTTTGAATTATATTAACAATGTGAACCAGACTTTCACGTGTGTCATCACATATTATGCTAGCCATACACAGCTGTTACCTCGCACACATAACACACTCATATATGTATGTGTATTAAATTATAAGTTTGATAATTTCTAAGGAAATGAATTTCTTGAGGAATCTCCGCAGTAAAATTTGTAATTAAGAATAAATAATGATACGCGGTATCTAAGTATATATATATATATATATATATTAAGATAGAGCTAACCTAGCTATAGTCATTATAAGTCTATCATTCAAATCCGTTAATGGGGTTAACACTAAAGCCGCGTTCACACAATCGAGACAATTGTTACCCCGATATATCGACTGTTTGTTCATCGAATTAATATCGGATAAGTCATTTGAAACAAATTATAATAATTTGGAATGACAATTTTTAAACTAAAATTGTCTGGTTAGTTGATTTAAACGGCGCGTGAAGCTGGACCCGACTGGAGTGAATGAGGCCACGTGATTCCGGTCTGTCTACATTGTCTACATTATCTACATTGTATACAGTGACTACATTGTATACATTGTCTATATTGTCTATATTGTATACACTGTATATATATATATATTGTCTACATTGTCTACATTGTCTACAATACAGCTTCGGTTACATGTTTAGAGGCCGCATCCACAATACACCTTCATTACACACTACTAAACATCCATAGCCAAATTCATTTATGGAGTTCTATAATAACAAGTTTGTTTATATTGAATATTCAAAGATAATATTCTCTAAACAATAATCTTAGATATTAGATATTAGATAGATAGATATATAGATAAAGTATATTGTAGTAAAACAAACAAAAAGACATAAAATAAAAAAGGCATATACAAAATTATAATAATAAATAATTGTTTACCAATAGCCTATAACCTTCGCATTATTATACATTATTATAAAACATGTATAGTTTGTGTATAATAACATATATATATGAGTATAGTTACCTACCTGTTACCTATACTGTATTGGGTAGTATGTACGATTATTATAGTTAGGTATGTTAACTGGAGTGAACTATCGAGTGTTCCCACCACCATAATAACTCATGTATCAATGCAGAGATCGGATAGCTGCAGATAATAGAGGCATTGCGCGGGTTTTATGTCTGATTATATCTCTGTTGGTGTTGTTATGTTCTTAATAAATGTGTATATCTATAGAAGTCGTCATTTGTTTATTAACAATATAATAAACTTACGTAATCGCTTAGTTACATTACGTTCACTGTATAAGGTGATCACGTGGCTGGTATACATCGTATATAACGAGTTACGTGATTACTCGAAGCTCCCGTTACTACAACGAGTCGTTATGCTAATTACGCTGCATTTAAATGTACATAATTATATATAGTGTTATTGTTATTTTGGTGGAGTCCTTTCATTTTATCCAGAAACTTAGATGACATTTTCACTTATAACCATATGGCTCTAATGTCCCTTCGAAGCAGATCTCATGTTAAGGCATCTATGGTTTAGCAAGAGCTGATCATTTATTAATCACAATTATGTATATATATATATAGTGTAACAGATAAACGACTAGATAACCATAGCGATTCTTCGTTTACCATGGTCATGCCTAAATTATGCTATTATTATTATTATCATTATTATTATATATATGTATTTAATTAACAATTATTAACTTGTGCCGAACAAAGTCACCCAATAATGTTAAAGTATGTGTGGAAGTTAACATAAATATAATATTTATTTATTAATATTTTCAACAAATATTATTCAGTATTATTTAAAATATTATATAATACGTATATTATTTATGTATAGAATTCCTCTTACATGCATTATAATCAGTCATAGACAAATTCGTGCAAATTGCACGAATGCACGAATTTTCAGGAATTTCAGGATTATATTTGCACGATTTTGTTAAAATTTGTGCACATTTTTATTAAGTGTTCAATTTAAAAATACACTAAATGTAATCTAAATTTCTGAAAGATTGATTGATTGATTGATATATTAATAGTTTATTATATGTACGAATGGTATGGGTATGTGGGATAGGGTTAGGTGTAACGAGTAAGTACATATAATGAGACATGAAATACGGATGAACAAAACAAAAAGGAAAAAATAGAATATATACAATAAAAAACATAATGAATTAATCATGCCTCTAGATCAGTGTTTCCCAACGGGGTCCCTACCACCCACCGGGGGCGGTAAGGGGGCGATTTCAAGGAGGGGGCGTTTGGGGGGCAATTTGTGAAGATTTGTGTGTATATATATATATATATATATATTGTTTTTTGTCCCCGAATTACACATGTATAGATGTGTAATACATTATTACTAATAATATATTATAAGAGCTATAGCTCTGTTCAGCGTGCACAATTTAAAACTAGGTCATATATAATATAATGCTAATTATTACTATATTATATAATACTATTAATTTACAATAACATGCATTCATATTTCCCACTTTAGTTCTCACTTTAGTTCATTGAAATTTAATTTCTGAGACGCATGCGCCGCCCGCCATATATTTTTTCGCCATATAATTTCATTTGAGTTAAATAATTGAATATGATAAGTTAATTATACAAAAAGCTTTATAGATTGGTTGGTTAGTTTGAAATATTAATAATATAATAAAATAAGTATTGTATATGAATTAGCAACAAAATAATACTAATAATACTAATTCACAATAACTTTTGAATTCATATATCCTACTTTAGTTCTCACGTTCGCCCGTCACATATTTTTTAGTTATCTATTTGTTGTTGCTACTTCGCATATCCCCATATAATAATACAATAACCAATTATAGATATTTTATATAATAAGTATGCCTAACAAGAAGAAGTGCCATCAGTATTCTGTGGAATATTTGAAATTTGGATTCTGTGAATCTATTTTGAACAAAACTAAACCGTATTGTCTTATTTTAGCAATAAATAGTTTATCAATGAGGCTATGAATCCTTCTAGATTAATTGACCATTTCAGTATAGCGCATCCTGATAAGGCTAGTAAACCTATAGAATATTTTGAACTGTTGAAAAATAATTTATTTCAAAGAAATACAATAAATAATTGTTTTTCAAAAGTTACAAATACCAATAATACTGGATTAAAATTATCCTATAAAATTGCAAAGTTGATAGAAAAAACGGGCAAACCTTATACTATATATATAGTGTCACCTATAGGTGAACATTTAATAAAAGCTATAATAAAAGAAATTGCAGCAGAATTAAATTAAAATGCTAAAAAAATTATTAATTAAATTCCTTTAAGTAATACTATAAATGTAATTGATGAAATGAGTGACAATATTGAAAATAAATTACATGACTATTTAAAAGAAAACCAATTCTCTATGCAAATCGATGAGTCAACATTGCGAAATTCTGAGTCATTAGTATTATATTATGTTCGGTTTATTTTAAATGGAGAGATGAAGGAAGATATATTATTTTCCAAGCTAATTATTAATTATAAAGGACTTACTGTTTATGAAGAAATAAGAATTATTTTGAATTAAAAAGTATTTCACTAGAACATTTGGTAGCTATAGCTACAGATGGAGCACCGTCGATGATAGATAAATCTAGTTGAGTGGTATCTCGTCTGAAAAAAGATAACCCTTCACTATTCTCAATCCATAGACAACATTTTTTAGCTAAAGAGATGAGCGTTAAATTAAATCACTCTTCAAACATAATAATAAGAACAGTAAATAAAATAAAACGAAGTAGATTATCAGAGAGTATGTTTCAAAATTATGTGATGACAATAACGATACATATAATCATCTTCTATTGCACACTGAAATCCGATGGCTGTCAAAGGGAAACTTTCTAGCAAGGTTTCATAAATTGTATTCTTCAATTTTGGAACATGTTTAGATAATCGATGTTGGATTGCATGGAGAAATGATGAATACCAAATATGATCTGGCTTATGTAAGTGATATATTCGAACATTTTAATATCAATAATACATCTTTACAAGGTTATTATATTATATTTATATAATATTTTGTATATATCCCTATAATTATTATATTATAGTATAATATAATATTTTATATTATGTATTTTAAAATATAATTGGATTATATTATTAAATATATATAAATTATATAATATAATTAAGTTTTATATTATGTAAAATATAAATTCAATATTACATTGTATATAGATAATGATTTAAATCTCGTGAAAGTAAAGAATATTATGTGTACATTTATAAAAAAGGTTGAAATCTATAAACAGCAACTAGGAAGAAATGTATTGTTATATTTTCCCCGATTACAAGACATGAATAATGAACAAGATATCAACGAACATGATAAACTGGAATATATTTCACACCTTAACTTGTTAATAGAGAATATGAATACACGATTCCAAGATTTAATTAAGCTTAACACCTACCACCATTATTACTTTCACCATTAGATTCTGACTTTATAAAAGATAATATAATAGAAATTCAATGTAATGATGAATATAAAGCAGAATTTAAAGCTATTGGTTATGTTTCAGTTTGGGTAAATTATGGAATTATTTATGCAGAAATTTGAAATATATAAAGCTGTATTTGGTGGAATTTCCTACGTCATATTTGGTAGAAAGAGGTTTATTGAATTATTTATATTTAAGAATATATTATAATATTATGTACTTACAGATTTTAGCGCTGTTATGAATATATTAACAAAATCAAGAAACCATTTAAAGATAATAAATAGAGGAGATTTGATATTATACTTAACAAATATTGAACCAGACATAGAAGACATTTTAACATATCATCAACCACAAGGATCACATTAATATTTATATCATATTATTATTACAATAAATTTATACTATTTAGCTTATATATAATGTATACATTATAAATAATGTATTATTAATTATAATAGGGTGGGGCGACATTTTTTTGTTTATATAAAAGTGGGCAATTTGAAAAAAAAGGTTGGGAATCACTGCTCTAGATTATACCATAAAATAAGAGTACTTAGTTTATATATCATTTTAATTAAGGAGTAACTTCAATATACATACTTTCTTAATAATGGTGTTCATCTAGACATTATGATAATGTAATTATTCAGATTAATCCAATATATTTATTATTTCTGCTATTTAGCATTTTTTATAATTCTAATAATATTTGTGTTTATTTCCTTCCATTTATTTTTAAAATAAAATTTATTAAAATTCACTTCTTTATTATTTAAAATGGTAGCTTTAGGTACCAATTAGTAAAAAAAAGTAATTATAAATTTAATAAGAAGCATTTAGTCTAATATGGACTTCGTTTAAGAGAAATAAACGTAGCATATTAAGTAATAACCGTCATTATGATAATGTAATTATTCAGATTAATCCAATATATTTATTATTTCTACTATTTAGCATTAACATTATAATGTATAATATATAATTATAATGTATAATTATAATGTAATCAAATTATATTATATAAATATCATTAACATCAATATTAATATATAAATATGGTACTGGGCTAATTAAATTAAAAATAATATATACTATAGTAGTTGTGTATTATGTATATTTGCTTAAAATATGATTTTCACGATTTTGCACGAATTTTAGAGTCAAATGTGCACGAAATGGTCAAAAAAGCGTGCAAATTCAGTTTGCACGAATTTGTCTATGCCTGATTATAATACATATTTTAATAATTATTCGAATATCTAGATTAAAGAAATCAACAAACGACAGTATTAATAATTAACTATTAATGAAAATAACATGTATTAGGTAAATAATAAATATACATATATTTATATATATATTATACTATATTAAAATAATTGTATAATACACACATATATATTAAACATTATATATATATATATACAGTCAACTATCGGTAAGTCGGACTACGGATAAGTTGGACTTCTCGATAAGTCGGACACATTTAGTTGGTTTGGTTGGATTTGTATCTAGTTCCATGTTAAATTTATCGGATAAGTCGGATAAGTTTGATTGGATAAGTCGGAATTCTCTATAAGTCGGACACATATTATTGTTATTTTTATGATTTTTATACTGGATAAGTAGGAATTTTTATAAATTGTCAGAAATGTATATGATAATTTTAGTAAGTAATATTATAGAATACAACATGTTATTGATTTTTGCATAATTCCACATTTCGATAACACTTTAACTCACTCTGCGTATCTCATGTCGTATTTGAATGATATTCTTAATATCGGATAAGTCGGACATCTCGCTAAGTCGGACACTTTTCCCGGTCCCTTGCGTGTCCGACTTATCAGGAGTTGACTGTATATATATACGATATGGGGTATATGGCTCAGTGGACAACCAAAATCTAGTAAGCTAAATGTTCAGGATTCGACTCCAGGCAGTTCTTGTATTTATCAAGAACTTAATAAAAGATAGATCAAAACACAAGAACAAAATATTACTATTTATATTATATTGTTCTGTAGCACTCGCAGTTATTTATAACATATAAGTCTATGACTTCTTGAGGGGTCCATTTGTATCCGCTATTTGTATTGTATTGGATATATATATAATAATAATATATATATATATATATATATATATATATATATACAATTGTGTATAAATGACTATACTTTTATTCATATATGTAATGTACATAAAGTAGACCGTATACGTATTATATTTATAGAATAACACACATGTGTATATGATTATATTTATTATCGGTATATATTTTCTTAAAATTAGTACGAAGATTAAAATATATGATGGTATACTTGGTATAATCTATCTATATAGAATAGTATAGTAAATAATATTATGAATTAATAATTTAAATAAATTGGGTATACCCTATATAGGGTGTTTAGTGTTTAGTTGTATTGTTATTATCAACTAGTTGTGACATATTAATAGCGGTTATGTTTAGATTACAAAGTGTGAAACTAATAATCTCTATAATGTTCATTTAAATACGAGAATAACTATGAGAATTAACGATTCTAAGAATATATATAAATAACATTCAATAAATGTATTATATATATATACAATTTAAATATACATAATTTATGTATATATATACATATATATATATATATATATATATATATAAATATATATATATATAATTTAAGTAATCATAATTTATTTATATATATATATATATATATATATAAATACAATTTTAATTTTAATAAATGTATATATATATATATATATTTATTAATATATCATTAATATATTAAATTACTACATTCGTAATGGATTACGCAATATTTATAAGCATTATGCGCTAGTATTCGCTACACGTTATATAACATTATTGAACATTATATAACATTATGTAACATTGAGGATATTTGATTAATTAGTAAAACGTGTATCTTATTAATTACGTAAATTTCATGGATATAGTTATACTATATAATAGAGATAGTTATATAACCAATAGTATAATCATACGTAATACATATAGGTGTTTTATTACATATATTCATGTATAAGTTATTAATTTATGTAGTCAATTATTCAATTATAATTGAATTTAAATAATTAATATATATATATATATATATATATATATATATATATATATATATATATATACTGTATACAGTCAACTCTCGGTAAGTAGGACTACGTATAAGTCGGACTTCTCGATAAGTCGGACACATTTAGTTGGTTTGGTTGGATTTGTATCTAGTTCCTTGTTAAATTAATCGGATAATTCGGATAAGTTGGATTGGATAAGTCGGACTTTTCTATAAGTCGGATACATATTATAGTCTTTTTTATGATTTTTATACTGGATAAGTCGGACTTTTAATAAATTGTCAGAAATGTTTACTTTAAATAATTAATATTATAATTTTAGTAAGTAATATTATTGAATACAACATTATATGTTGTTTATTGTTGCATAATTCCATATCTCGGAAACCATTTAACTCGCGCTGCGCATTTCATGTCTTATTTGCATGATATTCTTAATCTCGGATAAGTCGGACATCTCGCTAGGTCGGACACTTTTCCCGGTCCCTTGCGAGTCCGACTTATCGGGAGTTGACTGTATATACATATTTATGATATATTAAATTACTTGTATACGATTTTTTAATAATTTAATATATATATATATATATATACATATACTATCATATTCATTATTATTTAGTAATATTATCGGTCTCTAAATTGATTAAAATCATTGTTATTATTTATTCTTTATTTTTATTATTTTGAAACTATATTTAAATCATATATTATTTCTATATAACATAACTAATGTTAGTAAGTATTTAATTATTTGTTATAATGACGACATTTTGAATAATTAAATATAAAATGAAAAATAGCTCAAATTAAATTTAATTATAAATTAGATATATATTTTTTAATAAATGTAATTTGTTTATTAATTATCTTTCCTAAATAAAAGTATACCTACAGGTTCAGTTATATGTGTATAGGTATCACTGTATCGATGTCGAATATTTGTGTAATTAACTAGACCAACCTGTAACCACAATATATGAATTATTAATCAGCCTCCTAATATATTATATTAGCTGTCTACCGCGAATTATCACAACACCTTATTATTGTTACGTAAGATACTGTAGTTATCATTACCAGAGATCACGATATATTGTATCTTTATTTGTTTTCAAACTTTATTATATTTCTCACTATATTTTATTTTATTGTGTGAATTTCAGATATACCTTTATAGTCTTCATTCGTGGAAATATATTCTACTAAAAAAGTACGTCAATATTATTGATTATTATAATTATTATGCATATTATACTATTCCCTATACTACTACCCTATATTATCTAATATATATTATCTAGTCTCTACTCTCTCCGTATAAGGTCATATACTATAAATTCATAGAAGAATATAAACTATTCTTTTTTTTATAAACATAAATATAAACAATTGTAATATCAGTAATTATAGACCACATAGTATCCATGATTAGTAAATTAAGACACGTGTAATGTAACATCCGGTCACATATACCACCTGTTACATGTTTAACTTTATTGCGGTAGAAGTGTGTTACAACTATTAAAAGTTGGCCATATATCGGGTTAGTAGTTCATTCCCTTCTGAATATCTATATATATATATTTGTTATTTGTTATTTGTTATTTTTATTTGGTGGAGTCCTTTCATCCCATCCAGGAACTTAGATGAAGTTTTCACTTATAACCATATATGGCTCTAATGTCCCTTCGAAGCCGCTCTCATGTTAAGGCATCCATGGTTTTAACGAGAGCCGATCATTTATTTATACACAATTATATAAGATCACTTCTAAATAATATTTTAAGACCCATTTTATAAAATTAATTAATGGTCCGGACGAGGCTCGAACCTGTGTCCTACTGCATGTGTGTCTGACGCCTTAGCCACTGAGCCACACAGGCAGTTATATATATATATAGATATACATATATATATATAGATTTACATATATATCAAGGTCACAAAATAATCATAAATTATAGCTTTTTAATAACTTTAGAAATCAAATTTTAGTTGGTTATATTATATCATATATATTATAATTATAGAGATGAAATAAACCGTGAACACTACTATATAATACGTACAGCCATCACCGCTATCAAAACAGTGTACATATGTGTATACTACATATGTATACTATAGTATAGTACAATGTACAATGTATAACGTACAATGTACTATACCTGTGTTACGTATAACAATACAAGAATATGAGACACCCGTGTAAACGTGCCTTATGTGAGCGTCAGTAATATCTACTTTAATGAGATCACAAGGCTGGCTTAAGTTTAGATATATTTGTAAATATAGTCTATTGTGTATTACGCATAAGGCTATACACCTTGGATTTCCTGAATTATCTATTATTATTCAGAGTTATAACATATCTAGTCGGAAGTGTCAAGTCATGAAATTAGTACAACGCTCAAAATCTTTAGTCTGCTCTGAATCAGCTTTCTCGGATATTGCTCCTAAAAGCTGGAATTCATTGCCATATGATATTCGTTGTACGTCATCACTTTCATACTTAAAACGTAAACTGTATGTCCATTTTAAATCATGGTAATTCGTTCTATATTGTTATTCGTTTTCTATTTATTTTTGTTTTTGTTTTTGTATCTAATGACGCATATAATCACCATGTGCTTCTGAAGTCATAATAAACTATACTTTATTATTATATTATTATTGTATATATACTTAACAAATTCCTTATACTCTTAAAGATCAATACATCACCACACATTGACCTTCAAGGCTGGTACATAAATTTGTTGAAGAATTACATACAACTTTGCGTACCACATTTATGTAATGGTATACCAATATATACCTCCTATAATCTTAAGCCAATGAAGGTCAGCATTCGATGGTAAACCAGCTTCCTGCTCATTAACATATGTAAAGCAAGTCATTAAAGACAGTAATAAGGTCTATCATCAGATAATATGACTATGTACCGTTGGAAACACTCGAGTCAAGCATATAGCTTTGTTACACACGATAGAAAGAATACGTAAGGCAACGTTAGGATCGTTACTGATGATGAGGTATCACGCGACAGAGTTAAGTTATCACGTGACAGAGGTGAGGTATCACGTGACAGAGGTGAGGTATCACGTGACAGAGGTGAGGTATCAGAGTACATATATAACCGCATCTCTAAATAGCTAATTTGATTATAAACTATATTGTATGGAATGTATACATGGACCAATCAGATGCACTCGATATTCTTTATTTAATTTATTATATATATATATTGAGATTTCGTAATAATATATAATTATTGTTTCTAAAAATAATTTGTTTTATGTTAATATTCATACGTTTAGATATTTTTTATTTAATAATAAATGGAGTGTTAATATTATAACTTAATAAAAAATATGATTATTAAGGGGATATCACACCGTTAAAATTTGATAAAATAGATAAGTAAAATTAATGTATATTATAAAATATACATTTATAGAATTTATTTAATAAATAATTAATAAAATCCCCTAGAAATGCTATAATAATCGATTTTTATGAACCAATTATATAATATAAATGAAGAATAAAAATTGTATTTATGAATATATATTAATATTTATATTTATATTCATAACTTATATTTTCTGAATTACAATATATTGTGACTTATATTTATTCAATTTATAAAATTGATTCTAAACTTAATATAATTATTTATTAGGGTATATAATAATGTAATTATCATTATATACATTTATTAGTTTGGCTTATTTAATATATGTGTTACTTATTAATAAATAATATCTATATACATATATATATATATATAAACATAGTTGACCTATTAATATAAATATAGACTCCCGAGAAATTACGATAACACATGCCTATTTAGATCTAGGTTATTATTATGATGTGTTAATAACACGAGAGTAAGTCTATATCAACTACGTTATTATATATATATATGATTATATATATATATATATATATATATATATATATATATATATATATATATATATGTGTGTGTGTATATATGTTATTACTAGTAGTACTAATACTACTATTACTACTATTACTGATAGAAGTACTACCCAGACAACATTAATAGCCTCATAATAGCAGCATAATATCATAATAGCCTCAAATATTTACATTGTGCTACTATTCTGCTAGTATGTTGCCATTAAAAGTATATTATGCTGCTATATTATTATAATATTAATATTATAATTATAATAGCAACTTAATAGCAGCATAATAGGTATACATATAATAATACCTATACATATTACTAAAATAGAATACTACTACTACTACCTCTACTACTACTACAACTACTACTAGTACTACTACTACTACTACTACTACTACTACTACTACTAATACTACTATTACTAATACTACTACTACTACTACTACTAATATTACTACTACTACTGCTACTACTACTACTACTACTACTACTATTACTGATAATACTACCTCTACTACTACTACAATAACAACTATTACTACTACTACTACTACTACAATAACTACTACTACTACTACTACTACTATTACTACTATTACTACCTCTACTACTACAATAACTACTACTACTATTACTACTACAACAAATTCTACTACTAATATTACTACTACAACTACTGCTACATCTAATACAAAAAATTCTACTACTAATATTACTACTACAACTACTGCTACATCTAATACAACAACTAATACTATTAATATAAATATAATAATGTTTACCACTCTATTGATAATAAGCTCAACGAAAATAATACGTTCATATAATATTTGTATATTTATATATCATAGGTATGTTTACTTACTCGTATATTTATTTATAAATATGACGACGTAACGTGTTTATAGGCGTGTTTACGGTCGGATGATTGACAGGATACCTTATGTCCTGTCTTAGCTGTTACGATATCCGTACTGCGTTATGATACTTAAACCAGCGCGCGATTACATATTACGTAACTCTCCTAGAATAACTATTACGCAATACGCTAATTCCATAATGATTACGTCACAAATTACTCGACAGCCTTACCGTGTGTAGGACACGTACGCATGTCCTCCCTAGCCATTGCGGTCAACACGGAAGAATTGAGAGCATGTGACCTGATTAAAGAGCTGTTATTCCAGCCGCATACTAATGCGCGTAGTGGTACCCATGATCGCCGCGCGTATAACACCATTAATATACGCATGTGACGATATTTCGGGATTTGGTTATACACTCGTGTATTTATATCGAGTTTACTAAACTGGGTGATATATATATATATATGTAAATTTAAATATATATATATATATATATATATATATTAATAAATATAATTTATATTTTATTATTACTACTATTATATATATAACTATAAAATGTTATATATACCATTTTCTTTCTATAAATATATATATATATATATATATTATAAGTTTATAGTCATTTGATTGAACTCGATGTTAATAGTGTTGTAAACTATTACTACAAATAGAATATATTTATACATATAATATTTGAGGTCAGTATATATGTCACTGGAGGTCACTAGAGGTCAGTAAGATCTAGTGGTCATCGTGAACGAAGAACTACGACCTAACGCAATGTAATAACATGACGTAATTATATGATTATATCAGTGATATAATAAAAATCAGTTATATGTGTGTGTTATGGATTGTATATATACAAAACACATTATACACATACACACAACCACATATATATCAATAATATATATATATATATATATATATATATATATATATATGTATATATAATTTGGTAATGTATTTATATTTCTTATTATTTCTCCATGTATGTCATACAGTATACTGTATGTGTTCATTGCGTAAAAGAGTAGGTAACGACTTAGTAAATGTTCACAACGGTGAAAGTGTCAACATGGTATATCGTTATATAATATTCGTTATATGCAATACTAAACATTCACAACCCCTTAGAATAACATCGAAGTTTATTCACGATGTTGTATTGCTATCAAATACGATGACAGAATACAAATTCCTTTATCTCTTCCAAATTCTAAGTTGATTAACTTCAATATCATAATTGCATATTCAAATGTAATTGATATTAGTATACTTTAATATAAATCTATAGATTGTATAACAAATACGTAACTGCGAATATCCTTAACTCGGACTATATCATATGAATCTCCTTAACTCGGACTATATCATCTGAATATCCTTAACTATAGTCCTATAGGACTTTAGCATCTGCATCCCCTTAACTAGGACTATAGTATCTGCATCCCCTTAACTCAGACTATATCATTTGCATCTCCTTAACTCGGACTATAGCATTTGCATCTCCTTAACTCGGACTATATCATCTGCTTCCCCTTAACTTCGCTATATCATCAGAATCTACTTAACTCGGACTATAGCATCTGCATCCCCTTAACTCAGACTATATCATCTGCATCCCCTTAACTAGGACTATAGAATATGAATCTACTTAACTCGGACTATATTATCTACATCCCCTTAACTAGGACTATATCATCTTAATCTACTTAACTCGGACTATAGCATCTGAATCTCCTTAACTCGGACTATAGCATCTGCATCTCCTTAACTCGGACTATAGAATATGAATCTCCTTAACTCGGACTATATCATCTGCATCCCCTTAACTAGGACTATATCATCTGAATCTACTTAACTCGGACTATAGCATCTGCATCTCCTTAACTCGGACTATAGCATCTGCATCTCCTTAACTAGGACTATAGAATATGAATCTCCTTAACTCGGACTATATCATCTGCATCTCCTTAACTAGGACTATAGTATCTGAATCTCCTTAACTCAGAATAAATAATATGTAAATCCCGTCCAGTGTGATTATATGTAAACTATAGTTTCAATAATTACCTACGTCAAAATAATCGAAGATTGGTGATATTTAATATGATATTTAGGAAATACTATAATGATTTAATTAAATCTAATTATTGATTGATTGATTGATTGATAATTTATTTAAGCAAATACATAGCCGAAAATATAATCGAAAGTATAAAGTATAAATATTTGCTAACGATAACATACGTTATAGAAATAAACAAAGAATAATACGAAATTAAAAAATTAAGGAAATTAAAACGTTTTACAGTTACCGTAAAAATAAACGAAAAACAATCGAAAGTAGAAATAAATCATATAGTAAAAATAAACGAAAAATGATCAAAATAGAAATAAAAGATAGCGTAAAAATAATCGAAAATAGAAATAAAATACATTATTTTGTAAGTGGCATCGAAATATTCAATTTCTACTTTAACTTTATAGAATTCTTCATATTGTACCCTGTTTTAGTAATAAATTATTAGTTATATAATTTAATATTTAAATGTTGAATTTTAAATGTTAAATTTTAAATATATTATAAACAGAACATATTAAAAATCAAATAAACCAATACTAGAATGAAACAAACAAATAATGTAATACTTACCAAAATCTGTAATAATAGTAGGTACTTTATTAATTTATATTTATATTTTAATTGTATAATAAATTTGAAACATATATATATATATAAAAACAGAACAAGTTACAAATAAAATAAACCAATATACCTATACAAAAAAGTTAATAACAAAACATACCAATAATATTACGAAACAAAATAATATAATACGTATCACTATAATCTGAAATAATAGAAAATTATTAATATTGTATTTTAGTAATATAATACATTTGAAACATATTTACAAAATATATATAAAACAAACATATAATACCGAACAAACAAAAGTAAAATAATACTTCACACTTTATCTGTAATAATAATGAATTATTAATTTTATATTATAGTATATTTGAAATATAGATATAAAAAATCCGAATTTTCTATAACAAAAATAAATTTATAACAAAATATAATACAGAACAAACAAAAAATAAAATAATACTTCCCACTTTATCTGTAATAATAATGAATTATTAATTTTATATTATAATATATTTGAAATATATATATAAAAACCTAAATTTTCTATAACAAAAACACATTAAAAAAAACCAGAAGAGATAATGCAATAATCTAGATACAAAATGAAACATAAATCAATATAAAATTATAAATTTCTGTTAAAAAAAAGTAGTTTGTCGAAACAGATTTTGTTTATTTTATTTTTAAAAGATGAAACAGATACAGATTTTATGATATCATTATTTAATGAATTCCATATATTAACTGATCTATTATTAATTATATTTTTAATTGTATTATCATAATTATGTATTACATTTAATTTTTTACAATTACCTCTAGTTCTACAATTATTCGAAATGTTAAGAATATCAGATATATTTATATCTGTATAATTATTTGAAATTTTAAAAATTGTAGTTAGATCTATTTTAAATCTTCTAAGTTCAAGTGATTCTAATTTAAAATATACCAATCTCTCTATATATGATTTGTAATTGATATTTGATGAATTTGTATATCCTACGCATCTTGTAATTAATCTTCT
Organism: Osedax fenrisi; assembly: GCA_964019155.1. NCBI lineage: Eukaryota > Metazoa > Annelida > Polychaeta > Sabellida > Siboglinidae > Osedax > Osedax fenrisi. Next base: position 62,578,593 of record OZ025243.1, read on the forward strand.
AGTAAATAATCTTTGCACTCTTTCAATTTGGTCTATGAGACTACGAAATTTACTAACCTTTGAAAAAGGTGACCAAATTATGGATGCATATTCTAAAATTGGTCTGCAATAAATTGTATATGCATTTAATAATTCTCTAGGGGATTTTGTAGTAATGCATCTAAAAATTGAATTCAAAGAAAAATAAGCTTTTTTACAAATATAATCAATATGTTTATTAAATAAAAGGTTATTTTCAAATATTATTCCTAAATCTTTATAAAAAGTAACGTTTTCTAATTGAATATTATTTATAAAATATTTTGATGGAGTAACCTTCCCTAAAGTCATAACTGCACATTTTGATAATGAAATATTTAATTGCCATTTATTTAATTGTCATTTATACCCATTGTGAAAATAAATTTAAATTATTTTGTAAAAGAAATCTTTCACTCTCAGATGCGTATAAAAATATATTTTTGTATCATCGGCAAATAAATCAATATGAATTTTTGAAGAGAATATACTAGGAAGATCATTAATATATAATACAAATAAAATTGGACCTAAAACCGATCCTTGTGGTACTCCAGATTTTACAATAGAACTATTTGAAAAAGAATTTTCAACCCGTGTAATTTGAGATCTATTCGATAAAAAATTATAAAACCATTTTATTATTTTATTAGATATACCGTATGATTTTAATTTAAATAGTAGTTTTTCATGAGAAACAACATCAAAAGCTTTTGCAAAATCAATATATATTATATCTACACATTTTTTATTATTCAATTCATTATTCCAAAATTTTAAACATTTTGTTAATTGTAATTCTGTGGATTTTCCACTTATAAAACCATATTGATATTTTGTTAATAAATTATTAGATTTTAAATAAAAAATTAATTGTTTAGAAATAATACGTTCTAATACTCTACACATTACACATGTTATTGAAATAGGCCTATAGTTATTTGAATTTGATGGTTCACCCTTTTTAAAAATTGGTGTGATTATAGATTTTTTCCAAATTTTCGGTATATTACCCGATAATAAAGATGAATTAAAAATAATATATAAAGGCCTACATAATTCATTAGATAATAATTTTAACATAGAAGATGGTATCCCATCAGTTCCGAAAGTATGTGTAATTTGTAATCTATTTAAAAATATTTTAATTATTTCAAGATTTAAATCAATATTATATTATTATATTATTATTTTATTATATTATCAGATTTAGGTTTGCACCAGGGTTTTTGTAGAAGCTAAAGCTTATCGAGACAATTACCCTTAATCTTAAAACAAGTTCAAAAAAAAACTAAATAAATAAAATATTATAAAATATTAGATGACTTCCTGTTTACATAGATACAATACAATGAATAAAATAGAAAAATAATATAAATTGTTTATCAAATTATTGTTTAGTTAAATTATAAAATTCGGGTAAATTTCCATTATCATTTTGTTGAATTGAACTAAAATATGAATTTAACGTATTTGCTTTGTCGAGATCTGAAAATAAAATATTATTATTTGATATATCAATTAGAGGAGATACTCCAGATTTTAAATTTTGTCTTTTTTTCATAAATTTATAAAACTTTAATTTATTTTTTGAATTAATTGCATTAACCTCTCTCTTAAAATTTAAAGATTCTAATTCCTTGGATAATTTTTTTTTTGCTTCTATCCAATTATATTTATATTGTAAATTAGTTTTAGATTTTCGAAATAATTTTTTTACTTGCTTCTTCAATTTCAATATATTCTTCGGAAGTACCTGTTTTATTGTATTATTTATATTAGGAATATGTGATATAAATAATTTATTTAGAACCTTATTAAAATATTCTACTTTTTGATCGATATTATAATCATTTAAATTTAGATATTCCCAATTAAATCTAGAAAGATGATATTTAATAAATTTTATATTAGCATTATTGAAATCAAAATTGTTTGATTTTAAAATCTGTTTACATGGGTATTTTTCAATATTTACATTAAATGAAACAGAATAGTGGTCACTTATATTTTTGTATAATCCGAAATAGTCTCCAATATTTATATTAGATAGTAATTGTTTTTCATTAGTAAAAAGTAAATCAATTATATTATTATTACGAGTTGGCTTATTTATTAATTGTGAAAATGAATTTTTAATAATCGAATCGTAAAGTAATGCATAACTTTTTGGGTAACTAGGAAATGTATATTCTTTCCAATTAAAATTTTGTAAATTAAAATCTCCTATAATTATAGATGAATTATAATTTTGTTGGGTTATATCAAATAATTTACATATCTGTTCATGAGAAACATCATTACAATTTGGAGGTCTATAGACACATATAATATTAAATGGAATTTTTGAATTAATTTTTAAATGTATATATTGAACATCTATGTGTAAAATAAAATTTCTTACAGGACATAAACTAGATTTACAAAATATCGCAACACCTCCTCTATGAATTAATTTATCGTATCTAAATAGTGTATAATTTTTTCCACCGATTAAATATAGAGAATCTCTATCATCTACCGTTAAGAATGTTTCAACTAAACATATAATGTCATATTTATTAGATGAAAGTAAAAATTCCAAAAAATTCATTTTATTTCTAATACTACGAGCATTAGCGTAATATATATTTAAATTGTTATTTTTAATATTTTCATCTATATTGCCGGTTAGTCATCTAGAACCTGTATTTTTATTTTTATTTTTATTAATAATGGAATTTTTATAAGTAATATATGACAATTTCCATGCACTAAAATTATCTTCACCAATTGACATATTCCAGTCAATTTTATTATTTATAATATATCTTAGTTCATAGGAACTACTTCTAGAATTATAAATACATTTGATAATTTTTTTACTTTTAATTAATTTATTTTTAACTACATGGTATAATATCTGATGTCGTTCTAGTGATATTTCATCTAGAGATGTTCTAATGAATGAATTTTGTAGATCTCGTAATTTACATAATCGGTTAACATTTGATAAAATAATTTTTTTTGAGACCACATTATCTAAAATTAATTTTAATTTATTAAATGATAATTGAACTATTGATAATACACACGATTTATTAATATCTACTGTTTTACAAATAATATTTACTAAGTATTTAAAGAAATTAGTTTTATCATTATTAGGAATATTTATATTGTGAATAATTATTTCATTATTGCTATCTATATTATTTTTAATAATATTTACTGATTTTACCAAATTGTCAGTAAAGGTATCAGAATTGGTTACAGTAGAGGTTACATTAGCGGTTACATTAGCGTATGATTTTTTAACAACAATCATATCACTTATTTCAGTGATTTTTGATAGTAACATATTTAATTTTGTTTCTGTGCTATTTATTAAAGTATTAATATTACTATTATCAATAATAGTAGACGATGGTAATGAGTTATTAAAACTAGGTTGATTTATTGGTGTATTATCATTATTATTATTTATACATGTATTACATTTAAATGTAAAATTTGGTGATCTAAATAACTGTATAGCATATTTTGGTGGTGATTTATTAGACCAATTTGTTTTCATTATTTTTGCTTTATATAAGCATTTATAATGGTATTTATTACCACATGAACATGATATATAATTTTCGTTATTAATTTCTAAATTACATGTAATACAATCCATTTTTAATGTAATAAATATATTACAATTATATAGTTTTAGAAATTATATATATTTTTAACAAACTGTTTCCCTGTGATTTTAAATTGAACAATTGCCGAATTCGATTTTTCTTGTTTACTAAATAAATTAGCGTTGCGATGTTTCAATTTTCTTATTTATAGAGTTAAAATAAAATCTTAATATAATACTACTCTGTATTAGTTGTAAACTACAATAAATACACTCTACGATGAATTATTATATTTAAATATGTTACTTATAATAATATAGATGATGATATTTGTCATATTTATAATACAAAATTAGCTCATATTATTAACATACATAATTTTATGAAATTTAAAAGAATTATTAATTTATTTAAGGGTTTAATGAAAGACGAAATAGGGGATTTTTGAAAAAATATATTATTTATTAAAAAGTATATTACATAGAAATCATAACAACCTTCAACCAAATATATATATAACTTTATTTCTATTCATATTTACCATTACTGCCTATGCCTATATTCTACAATAAATATTAACTTAAATAGTCTACAATGTATACCCCAACCTTATTGTATGTATAGGTTATTTATACTTATTGATGTATTTAACCTAGTACACTATATAAAATATCCCAACTGTATATTAATGATAATGTATATACATTAATAATACGATTTATCCATGATATAATATATCGCCAACTAGGGGAGGGAAGGGGGTAGTGGCCGAGGAGGGAGTAGTGGCCGTTTTAATTAACGCTTAAATGGTGCTTGATAGGATAAAAAGTTCTATATACAATATTTAGATAATGCAAATATCTATAATTTAAAGTAATTTTTTTTTTTAAATAATTAATTAATTACTCTGATTTATTATATAATCATTTTTTTTGTCAAATGTTGACAAAAAACATGATTATATATATTTATGCTTATTTATATGTAAGAGCATGTGTATATATGATTAAATCATTGAATCAAATAAGGTACGTATGCATCATAAATATAATTATTTAATATTACATAATTAAAAAAATATAAATCGAATACATTACGAGACACCTATCGCATTTTCTGGTACTAACGGCCACTACTAGAGCCTTGCCTTATTTTAGTGCTTTTTTAATGCCTAATCAAACGTTTATATTATTAGGATAAACACTTTATATATATAAAAGTGAAATCACAGTATTCTAGAACTATATGATTTCTAGTTAATTCAAAAAAATAAGAGCCAACAATTCAGTATTTATCGATATATTAGAAATCTTCTGAGGCATATTAATTATCGGCCACTATCCCCTTCCCTCCCCTACATTCATTTACAAATACATATTTTAAGTTGTTATGATATTTTCTAGTTTATCCTCTTTATCGAGTAGATTTATTTATGTACAAATAAAGGATGTCATACTTATATAATAGTATTACATAATATTAAAATAATAATATTATTGTTATTTGTATTATCATTATTATCATTAATAATATATTTTGTATTATTAGTATTATTATTATTTAATTAATTGATTTTGTATTTTGATTTTATATTGATTTTGTATAAATACATATTAAATACTTTACATATTTTATCACGATAATATTCATTAATTAAGTAAACAAATATATAGTATTTAACATATAAACAAATAGATTATTTAAATAAATTGTATAATACAGTTTGGTAATAAATAAATATTCGAAGATAGTCAATATTCGAAGATAGCTAATATGGCAATGCCATAATGGCATATATTTTTAAACAAAAATAAAATTATAGAAAATTAATTGTTACCAATATAATAACAATTAAATTAAACAAAATATAATCACATTATAATTTGTTACTACTAAATAAAACTCAATATTCCCTGTACTTGTTATAACACATGGATAGTATACGGTTTATAGGTTTATGTCATATACTAGTCTACTATCGTGTACACATGTGTGTGGACATTATAGCGCACATTATAACGTCTACACGATACTGCATGTCACCTAGCGGACATCGACAACAACATCTATGACGTCATCGGCGTTACGCGGAACTCGTTACGTAACAACTATTAGTGTATCATGCGATGTGTGTGCTTATGTGTGTGCGAGTGTGTGTGCGTATGTGTGTGCGTGTGTGTATGTGTTATTGGGCGATCAGATGTGTTCCATACATACTATACAGGCCGAGGTTGTCATTAATTGCTTAGTTATAGAGATGATGTTTGTGTATTCACATCATACTTCTCTATTAAGTGACATCAAGTACATTATATATATATATATATATATATATATATATATATATATATATATGTATATATAATGAGAAATAAGTGTACAATTTCTAATTTAGCTAATGTATATTACATCAACAATGATATTTTCAATATTCATTAATATTAATATAAATATTAATATTAATTATATACATTCAATAATATTTAATAATGTTATTTATTTAATATTAATTTGCGAATAATTAAGTTCCCTTTGTAAAGGTACTATAGATACCTATATGTTGAATATTATTTGTATAATATAATTAGTTATTCATATGTTAACATATTAACGTAACCTTTATTGTAAACAAAACCCCTGCGAAGTACCACATATGTTTAGATTCACAATAATGCAACTGCGGAACAATAACTTGATTGTCATTATGAGGATCAGGCTGTGGACACGTAACATTAGATCAGATATAATCGTACATTTACATGATTACACATAATAATTTAAATATATCATTTTATATATATGGGGAAAATAACCGAATACGGACAGTGCCCTGTATACCCTGTATACCCTATACATACACTCTCTGTATCTCAGAAACCAAATTCTACTAAAAATATTATAATGAATAAAATATTCATAATTATATAAATAGTCTAAAAACGTATTTTTTATTTTTTAATTATTCAAAATATCGCTGATATACAAAATAAACTGTTTTTTTTACGTTTTTAAATTTATGAAAAAAAATTTCAACTAAAACCTCTCAAGAATATACAAATGTATCAATATAAAATAGTACACTATTATATTAAAAAGTAAAGCATTCTAAACATTATATACATAATTGCTATATATTTTATGAAATATTCATTAAGTTATAAGCATATATCTAGAGGTCATATAAGTCCCTAATACGGACGTGTGTCCATCGGATACTCTAGATTTCTTAATACGGACACTCTATAACCAATCAGCACGCAGCGTATGAATTATTCTGATTTTCATAAAAATAGCGTGCGTTATAATATTAATACCACCAATAAAGCTAAATCTAAAAGTTGTATTATTTAGATACTTAAATAATAAAAATAAATAAATTATTAACTAATTAAATTAGAATAAATAGTTCATAAAATTAATTATAAATAATGTAATCGGGTATCGAATAAGGACACCCCTGTTATCTATGGTATTAAAAGATTAAATAAAATTTTAAAATCACAATAATATCTATTATCAAATAATATTAATATGATGTAATTTTTAATAAAAATAATGAGTTATAAAATGTTAAGATAATTTATTGTTAAAGTGTCCGTATTATGTTACTTTCCCCTATATATAAATTGTATTATATATACAACATATTATTAGTTAGTAGGGTTTGAAATGATCACATTTTGCAAAGCTTCGAAGCCTATATATAACCTATATCTAGCTTATATATATATATCACATTTCACACCTCACACCACCCCTACCATTATTATCCTGTCTATCCTCTGACCTGTTTCTATATTCACGAATATCTTCGTATAAGATTATTAAATAGTATACGATTTATAAATTCCTATTCGGAGGTAATGATAATAGTAATATATATCGTTAATGATAATATATATGATAACTAAGAGTGGGTATTGAACAATGGAAGTGCAGATCTTAAACATGGTACTTAGGAATAATGTCAGTATACTGACACCTACAGGTACCAGAGTACACATACCTGACTATCTTAACTATCGGTAAGGCATGTTTATAAGTTATACTGTCACATCTCAATCTATGTGTTGTTTTAATATATGTATACACAAATATATATATATATAGGTATGCCCGTATGCCAATATTAACTACAGTTCTTATATTATTTGTATTATGATTATGATGCTATAGTATGCACTGATATATATAATTAGTATAATATACATTTGATGTATGTGATGCATATATGGATTCACTTAGTAGGAAATATCTAGTTATTAAGATATCTGCAAGCCTCGTTATAATAATTATAAGTTATGGGTATGTTAATGGTATGTATACTGGTATGGCTAAGGGTATGCATAAGGGTATGTGTAAGGGTATGGCTAAGGGTATGTGTAAGGGTATGTGTATGGGTATGCATAAGGGTATGTGTAAGGGTATGCATAAGGGTATGTCTAAGGGTATGCATAATGGTATGTCTAAGGGTATGTCTAACGGTATGTCTGAGGATATATCAAGTCTATATAAGAAGGTTTTCTATAATTGTTATAAATATATTATTTAGTTTATATGTTGTAATTAGATCGATTTGGTGGGGGGACTCCGATAGTTCTCACTGTTATGTAATAAGTATTATTACTTGTATTTAACTAGTACTAGTAACAACCTATTGTTAATTAATAATTAATACTGTCATATAAGTTATATTTTATTTAATTGAATATCGTTATAAATTATATAATATTACATGACAAGCTATGTGTTTAATTACATTTGACTACATGTGTTTAATTATACTTTTTTAGATATAACATGATAATGCATATGTGTATATGTTTATATATTGAATTTATATAGTATTATTTGTTTTGTTAAAAGTGTTAATACGTTCGTTTATATATATATATTTCATAATAATGATTAGTAGTATACCTATAGGTAGCACTGATATTTTATAATGACGGTACGTGAGGGATACGACCGGATGTTATCATTATTAAAATACCAATAACTCTTAAATTATTACATTATATGATTTACAATTTAAAAATAATATTAATAAAATAAAGTGTTAGCATTTCTAAATTTTAGATAAATATGATATCATATATAGTTGTCCTGTTTGATTCAGATGAAACACAATATTTCTATATGACGTCATAGAATATGAGGTTCATGGGGGTATTGGCTAGTGGTATAGGCATAGGGCTATTGGCCCATATTTCCTAAAATACCCGACATATACGACATATGTTCTGAATCATAAATTATTTTTTGGAAAAATGTATTAATTTATTATGTATAAAGTGTGGTCATTAATAAAATAATATTAATCATATATATATATATATATATATATATATATATATATATATAGGATGCAGATTCAGGCCTCGTTCGGACCATTAAAATAGGTCTTAAAATAATATTTAGAATCGATCTTATATAATTGTGTATAAATAAATGATCGGCTCTCGTTAAAACCATGGCTGCATTACCATGAGATCGGCTTCGAAGGGACATTAGAGCCATATGGTTATATGTGAAAACTTCATCTGAATTCCTGGATGGGTTGAAAGGATTCCACCAAATAAAAATATCATAATAATAATAACAATATATATATATATATATATATATTAAGTTATTATGTTACTATTGTTATATTAATAAACACTAGTGATATATATTGTTGTGACTAGCCCCATATGGCAATGATAATTTAACTATTTCTTATATGTATAATTGTTCTGAAATTATATATTTAACGATATATTCTCAATAAGATATCCCTTCACGTCCACCACTAATATGCACCTTGGTACAACATAATATATGCATATTACATAATAATTATATATATTGAAAATATAACATTCTATAATAGAAACAATTAAATAAGAATACAATAATAATAAATATAAAAAAGTAAGTGAACATAAAATTATAGATTTGTGAAAAAAAAGAGGAGGAAGAGAAAAAGAAGAAGAATATATGTATCTATTACATTATCTAATAAATTACATGATATTACAATGGTAAATGTTTTTCAAGTAAGTTAGTTAAATTCTAGATATCGATAAGTTATCATCGAATATTAGTGAAGTTAATAGAAATATAATGATATCATAATACCTCGCTGTCTAATGATTTAAACTTTCTATAAATAGCTTTTATTAAATAATAGTGGGTTTTAAATTAGATTAAAATGTATTAAACAATATAATATCGCGTTTAAAATATTCGAATAGGCCTGAAGTATTATGTTGTATCTGCTGTACTCCTCTCGCTGCGATCTTATTGTTAATTCGGTGACAAACGTGAATCATTAAAGTCACCTATAGGTCAAGGTTATAGTCAATAGTAATACTATACTATACTATACGTATATATCTACTATGATACTATAGTACTGTTATACTCTATAGTACGAGCTTAACTGGTATTATGTATATTATCATACACCGGGTCTTTACAGGAATACAACAATATATAGTTTTATTAGGTTTATATTATGTAAAGTAAAGAAGCTGCATCTATTTAAGAATATCGATAACATTATACAGTATAATTTGTACACTTTGTATACTTTGTGTAAAGGACATGCATGACATACAACAACATATTATCGTGTATGCGATATAGTCACTAGAGGTATGTGGAGGGGTAGTGAGTATACTCACTACATATATGTAACTAACCAATCATAGTAGTTGGCTTACATAGTTATGCTGTTAGCATTGGTAGTGTTGATTAGAAGATATATTACATGTTTTATTGTGGTTATTTATTAATATTTCCTGTATTATAATATATATGACAATCGTTTAGTTAGATTTATCATTGACTTTTAATTGATATCAATACATATATTTTATCACATACTATAAGATATATTTAAACTTTAATTAATAACTAATTAACATTAATATTTAGAGTTTAGATAAGAGTTATTAAATATTACGTTGTATATTACATAACAGTATATACACATGTATATGCACATATATAACGTAATAGTAAATTAATGAATCACGAATACGAGAATAGGTTTGATGATTCATACGATGGGTGTTACGTAAGTTGTTTACGTGGAGCTATACAGCCGCTCTTTTCCCGCGGTAGATGAAATGATAATATTAGTGTAGTGTAATTGTTTAATCCACCCACACTAGTATACTCTTCTATGCTACGTATATTGTATATACGCGTATTACATCATAGCTAGTAACTATTATGCAATAATATGCGTATTATGTATGTATATATATATACAAATATCTATAGATAAGCATCATTGTATTTGATATCTTAAACGTTATACCCAAGCCGTTTCACTCGAGCAAGTATGCGTATTTGTTTACATTCACGAATGTAAATATCACGTGGTTTACTGGATGACAGAATAATTCAAATTTAAAATTACAATACTATACATTTATTTAATTATATTAATATTAATTATATTTAATAATGAGAATACACAAAGGATTTAGATGCACTGCTATCAAATGTAATAATTATTCGGGAAATGTCAATATACCATTTCACAGATTTCCAAAAGATAAAGAGAGGTTAAATCATATTTTTAGCAAAATTAACACATAAATTATATTATTTATAATCTACGATCCTATGATTATAGGATTTAGATCATATCGGCTCTAATTTTAAAAGGACTTTTATGATTTTAAAATCTGAGATTTTATTTTATATATTATTCTTATGGATATTAATCGATATTAATTATATTAAATAACAATGTATTGAACTATTAATTATATTAAATAATAATTTATTAAAATATAAATTATACTTCTATTGAACTATTAATTATAGAGAATAATAATTTATTAAAATATAAATTATACTAATTATTGATTTATTTATATTAATAACAGATGTATGAGATGGCTTATTAATATTAAGAACGATAGTTTATTGATTAAGGCCAGAAAGGAAGGATGCAATATAGCTACACAAAATCTAAGACTATGCTCCCAACACTTTGATGATAATCAATATTTGAACTCTATTAGGTTGTTATTATAATATAGTATACATTTATATATTATAATATATATAATATATATATATATATATATATATATATATATATATATATATATATATATATATATATATATGTGTGTGTGTATATATATAAGATCATATTTTAACTCTATTAGGCAGTTATTTTAGTATTATATATAATATAGATATATATTTTGTAATAGTATTATATATTTAAACAGGAAAACTTTATCTAAGATAGCCATCCCTATGTTATTTGATATTCCTAATCCACCTAAGATTGTAACTCCTAGAAGAGAGATTATTAAACACATTGCTCATAGCTGCAGACCAGAAGGTTATAACAAATATACATATATATATATATACATATATAATAATTTAGTATTATATTATTTTAGAAGTTAACGATTCATCTGAAGATACGGATTCATGCGATGAAGATCACTCATTAGCCCAGAACAGTTACACAGCCAACATTCCAATCTTAACGAAAAATGAACTCATTATAATCAAAAAGGACAAAGAAATAAATGTAATGAAAATCAAAATAAATAAACTATCTGATAAGGTTAAATCACTAAAACGAATCAACCGCCAATATTATTCTAAAATCTATAGATATAATATTGTTAATACAAAAAATAATCTATCTAAAGTAACACCAATAATGAATAGTCCGAAAAAATCTAATTCTGATAGTTTGATATTAAAAATTCGAAAGGGAAGATATGCAAACGGTTATAGACACACGCATGCCAATAAGATGTTCGCCTTATCTCTGTGGCATGCTAGCCCTAAATGTTACAGGCTCCTATACAGTTATTTTGCGCTACCTTCAATAATAACACTTAGACGATCAATAAGAATGATCCAAATGCAACCAGGTTTTCATTCTATAATTCTGGACGCGTTGAGAGAGAAAACTAAGAAATTTACAATGACGGAGTCTTTAGTCGTAGTTGCATTTGATGAAATGTCAATCAAGATGAACCTGGAGTACAATTCTAGACTAGACAAAGTAATAGGTTATGAAGATATGGGAGAAGATAGAAGTGATCTTATTGCTACGTACGTTACAGTATTTATGGTGAAGAGTCTTCTAGGGAAATGGAAACAACCTATTGGTTATTTCTATACATCTGGGCCGATGAAAACAGATATGGTTAAAAATAAACTGATGGAGTGTATCGATATTTTACATGGCTGTAATTTATATGTTAAAGTAGTAATATGTGATCAAGGGCCAAACAATCGAGGTTGCTGCAAATTATTAAATTTATCTACA
>OZ025243.1:62596528-62791528 GCA_964019155.1 Osedax fenrisi
CTAACTGTGTATCGCACAGGTCTAACACATACAGGTATAAGGCGCACACACACAGGCACACACATACACACACGCGCAGGTGTGATATGACGTAACCGACCGCAGTCACGTTGCCGCGAGTATTAGAGTATTAGAGCAACAGTTATTACATATAACTATTAAAATGTAGTGAAGGTTTAGAATTACTGGGGAGGCTGGCGATAGTTCACGGAATACAATAAGCCATTATACGCAGTACAAACACTGCGATGTACAAGTATTACGTAATCATTAAATATAACACAGATTGTTGATTATATATTTATATATGTATATATATATATATATATATATATATATATATATATATATATAATATTATACACGAGTATTTCATGTATTTATTACTGTACTAACTATAGTAGAATTATCGAGTCGTATAAAATCGTTATCACTATTTTCATTATCTGAACATCATTACTTCAATGATTCTAGGTACACTATACTATGTCACTCGACTATGCTAATAGGTGTGAAGTTGCGCCTTCGTTTATCTCATTATCCACTAAGTATACTTTACATTTTACTAAGTACATCGTATACTATACTAAGTACATTATAGTATTCTATTTTGTATTATATTATTATATTTGTCTATATAATTAAAAGTTTTCTCTGGATTTTTCCTATATATGTAATAGAGTTAAAGTTTAAAGAGTTTACAAATTATAATATAACTAAAGTATAGATACACAACACACTACACAGTACTACAGGTATATGATTGAAGTCGTATTTGTTAGGTAATTATGATACATACATAGATCGAATTAGCTTATCATCGTTTTTGTATTAACTTTCGACCTCTACTCCCATCTCCACATGCTTGGATTAAGGTATATTTCCCTTCATGGTTTATTTAATACTGGTCCAATAGTAATATCAGCGTCAATGTGTATAATTATGTATCTTCCCTTTCTGTCATAGAACATTGGGTTCCCCAGGGATCATAACTTGATACTTCAATTTAGACATATATTTATATTAATATCTTTCCTAGTAGTAAAATATACTAATATATATTATCATCTTTATGTAGACGATATATAAATATATATGTTTTGATCTACTAATTCACTAGTAGGTCTCAATAATACTTGTTAACATAATTGTTGAGATTTGGTTTCATCAGTGTGTTCTATTCTAGTTGTATGCACTTATTATAAATATGTAATCTGTTTTTTCTGGTCAGATAAAGTTTTTTTTGTCACTTTTTAAATTATTTAAAAAAAATTCAAATTTATGGAATTTTTCAGATTGCTTAAATTTACAGATAAATATAAATTATTACTAGCCAATACTCTTTTCAATTATAAACAATCTAGAATTATCACGTGGAAATCTTTAAATCTGTTAACGCATAATCAAACTTACTCTTTTTAAAAAAAGGTATTCGATCGTGTATGATATAAAGGTTTATCGCAAAGCATGGACAATTTTGGAATATCTCAAGAGATTATCGAGATATTAAAATCTTTATATGATAGTTCTAGAAGTGCAGTTCTCATTAACAACATAACTGTACACTTCTTCAATATAACTATTGGAGTTATACATATATGTTTACTTTCGCCTGTATTATTCAACATCTTCCTTGAATAAATCATGCTAAATACTCTTATAGTGGATATTTCTACAATCTCGGTTGGCGGAAGAAATATTAACAACCTTAGAGTAACTGTTGATATAGACTTAAGAGTAGGGAGTAATACTGAAATACAATAAATATTGAACTGGTTATTAGATTCTTCAAAATCTAAAGGAATAAAAATAAGCCAAGAGAAAAGAAAAATTATAGTATATTAAAAAAAAAATGATAATAATGCAAACATTTACATGGACTGGAATTATATTTACATGGAGTTATACTAGAAAATGTAAAAACTTTTACATATCTAGTAGCGACCATCAGGTGGATCATCAGATAACGAATTATGAATTATATTAGCAACTGATACTTCTGCAATGATAAGAAGGAATGTCATATGGAATAGTAAAAATATAAGATTCAAGTTCAAATTCAACCTCTACAGATCTAAAGTTCTATCTAAATAAATATGGGGTGGTAAACTTGGGCGCTAATATTAAATGAGGAAAAGAATATATCAGTATTTTAAAATAAAGACCATTGAAGACTATTAGAAATAAACTACCACTAGAAGAAAACAAATGCACATGTCAAAGAAACCCAATTAAAATTGGTATGTAAATATGAACCTACTTATAGCTACTATCAAAAGAAATAAACAGTCATTATATATATATATATATATGTTATGTTTCACCAATTTATACAAATATAAAATTCGTTATTTCCGTGAAAATTGTTAAATTTCTTCTTCTTCTTCTTTTTCTTCTTCTTATTCTTCATATTCTTCTTTTTCTTCTTCTGCTTCTTCTTATACTTCATATTCTTCTTCTTCTTCATCATATTCTACTTCTTCTTCTTCATCTTATTCTTTAAAAATTCTTCTTCTGGTTTTCCTCCTCCTACTCCTTCTTCTTCTTCTTCTTCTTCTTCTTATTCTTCTTATTCTTCTTCTTCTTCTACTTCGTAATCATATTCTTCTTTTTCTTCATATTATTCTTCTTAACTTCTTCTTCTCCATCTCCTTATTCTTATTTGTCTTCTTATTCTTATTATTCTTCTTTTTATTATTATTCTTATTCTTCTTCTTCTTCTTTTTATTCTTCTTATACTTCTTCTTCTTATTATTATTCTTCTTATTCTTCTTCTCCTTTTACTTCTTATTCGTATTATTCTTAGTATTCATATTCTTCTTCTTATCTTCTTCTTCTTCATCTTCTTCTTCTTCTTCTTCTTCTTCTTATACTTCTTCTTCTTAATATTTTTCTTATTCTTCTTCTTATCTTTTTCTTCTCCATCTTCTTCTTCTTCTTCTTCTTCTTCTTCTTCTTATTCTTCTTCTTCTTTTTCTTCTTCTTCTTCTAGTTATTCTTCTTCTTCTTCTTCTTCTTCTTAATCTTATTCTTCTTCTTCTATAATATAACAACAGTGTAGCTAAATATAGTTCTCGGAACAACTGATCTACTAATTATCGATCTATTGGTTAATGATATGTTATAAAGCTGGTATACTGATTATTGATAGACGCTTAAGCTGTTTTAATGGTTATCGAACTATTTGTTATTTATATCTGCTTCAGAACTTCTGCAGTTCGTAGTCGCGATGTCGATATTGTTTCGATAATTTTGAATGTAACATTATGACATTCATTAATTTCTATCATTGATATGTATGAATCTTATTCTACATTGTTGGCGTTTGGACTAGTTTCACTGTATGATATATTACACAACGATCCTATAATGAATGCACATTATGATTTAATAATAGAACACAGGATTGTATTATGGATTCTTCTTACATTTAATATATGAAACTATAGTTTAACATGTATCATTCATTATTGTCATTACACATTCATATTATTAAATATGTATATATACATATATATATATATATATATATATTTTTATTTTTATTTGGTGGAGTCCTTTCCAGGAACTTAGATGAAGTTTTCACTTATAACCATATATGGCTCTAATGTCCCTTCGAAGCCGCTCTCATGTTAAGGCATCCATGGTTTTAACGAGAGCCGATCATTTATTTATACACAATTATATAAGATCACTTCTAAATAATATTTTAAGACCCATTTTATAAAATTAATTAATGGTCCATATATATATATGTATGTTATCTATATCTATAGATATACCCATCACGTTTCACTGAGATTAACATATTTGTTCCGGATAATTATGATATAACTTAGTGATACTTACTTTTAGAACATACGGTCTCTTTAACTTAACAATAGCACATAATAAAATCCTCCTTTATGTTTATTACGTATGTTAATTGTCATGCTGTCTCATTTTATTATTGCTAAACTTAATATATATATATATATATATATATATTTATATACATATATGAATAGCAAAACATGTATCATTGGTATATTGTATTCTTAGTATTGTAGATACTATTTTGATTGTCTACCCGCACCATCCCTCGTAACATCATCACAGTTAGTCATTATAAGAATCCAATATAAGTTGGTATTTAGTTACAATATAAGTACACTTATATGTACTTAGTTACCCTATAGGTACTTAGTTACAATATAAGTAGGTACTTATATAGTGTATTAATTATAGAATAATCCTAATCCACCGATTATATTGCCAAATGATATGAAGCAAGTAACATTTATTCGTGTATACGAGTACGGTCGTAGTATGTTATTACTGACTTCATTCGTTGTGGATGTTGGGTACATTTTAGGTACGTATTAGTTATCCTTTCGTTACATTTTAGGTATATATTAGGTACGTAGTTTCATCAGAGTAGTTTATACTTCTATACGCTAGAGCCCCACCCCCTGGATTCACATATATGTCACAATTTAGTATAATATGATACCATTAGCTGATAATGTTAGTAAATATAAAACTTCATAAATATACACGAACAATTATATTATATTGATTGATTGATTGATTGAATGTTTATTTAGACACTTAAATAAATCATAAATGATTTCTCAAAGGTGTATATAATAGAATACAAATAATAAAAGTAGGTAAACAATAAATACCAATAATAATAATACAATAAAATAGAATAAGCCGTACGGAAATTAATTAATAAAATAATAATGACAAACAATATTAATAATTCAGGTTACCACCTGAGATCAATTGTTGTATATATTTCATGAATGTTTTATGCGATTTTATGGATCTAATATAGGGCGGGAGTGAATTCCATAGCTTAGGACCAATATAACTCAGTGCCCGAGTATTCATTTTTGAGGGACGTAGAATAGGGGTAGATAGAAGGTGAGATGCATGGTTTCTAAGTGATGGAAGGGGAGCTCTTTGTACTAGAGAAGCAGAAATATATGAAGGGCAATTTGAAGAGTATATTGAGGAATGAACAATAGATAATATGCGATAAGCAGAGCGTTTGTTAAATGTGAACCATGGAGATATGTGTTGGTATGAGGAAGTAGAGGAATGATCTCGAATACGTAGGTTATATGTTGTACGGATTGATGAACGAATAACTCGATTTAAGGGAGAGATAGATGATAATGGAATATTTATAAGGATTGAGGAACAGTAATCTATGCGTGAGAGTACAAGGGAATTAACTAGAGTTTTAGTAAGAGATACAGTAATTGATTTTCGTATTTTTCTAATTCTAAATAGATGATAATTTGCAGATTTAGTGATGGCAGTAATATGAGGAATGAAGGAAAGTGTAGAATCAAAAAGTACACTTAAGTTAGATGCAGTAGGAGAAGGAGATATTACAATATTATCAATAAGAAAAGGAGGGAAGTAAGTTGGTGATGGAGAAAGATTCAACAATGTAGTTTTGGAAGTATTAAGGAGAAGATTATTAGAAATAAGCCATTCTTTAATGTCATTAGCACAATTAGAGAGTTGATTATTGAGACCTGGTGATGAATTAGTTGGAAGAAACATATATAGTTGTATGTCATCTGCATAAAGATGGTAATATATATTTGGATATTTAGATATTATGGATGGTAATGGGTATAAATAAATTGAGAAAAGTGAAGGACCGAGTACTGATCCCTGGGGAACACCATATTTCATAGGAGAAGGGGAAGAAAAAGAATTATATATTTTTACACTGCTACTACGGTCAAATAGATATGAAGTAAACCATGAGAGGGCAAGGTCTCTAACTCCAAGCAGGTGTAGACGGGACAGTAGAATTTTGTGATCAAGCGTATCGAAAGCACTGGATATGTCCAGCATTACTAGTTGACAGCAGTTTTTAGTATTAAGGGTAGAAGTGATTACATCAATTACGTTTAGTAGTGCTGTTTCTGTGGAGTGTCCTCGGCGAAAGCCACTTTGTTGAGGAATATGGAGATTATTGGCGGTTAAATATGAGATTAGTTGACGAGAGACAACTCTTTCCAAAATGTTACTCACCAAAGGTAGCTGAGAAATTGGGCGATAATTGAGAAGTGAATCAGGATCGAGTGAAGGTTTTTTAAGAATGGGAGTGATTATTGCTTGTTTAAAAATTGAAGGGACAGTACCGGAATTTAGGGAATATGAGATGATGTTACAGATAGTTGGACATAGATAATCGGAGTAAAGTTTAAAAATAGATAGTGGAACAGGATCGGAGGGAGATATTGAAGAGGATGCATTTAGTAGTTTAGATATGATAGATATATGTGGCGGACGAAAAAAACTTAAGAAAACAGATATAGGTGGGGTAACTATGATTGAAGGATAATTGGCAGTAAGGGTATGGTTATTGATCTTTATTATGATAGAGTCAATCTTATTATAAAATGTTTTGGAGAAAAGACAGCTTAATTGTAATGGAGAAATGTTAATTATAGATGGTAGTAATGCTGGTTTTGGGGGAGATAACAACTTATTAGCTAGTCTGAAAAGTCGTCGGTTATCAGAAGCAAGATCATTTATAACCTGAGTGTAATAGCTAGATTTGGCATAGGAAATTGCTAACTTGTAGATCTTACGTTGCTCAATGAATGAAGCTCTAGAAGATGAAGATCTCAAGGATATGTATGTTCTTTCAGATTTACGAAGTGATCGTTTCAAGGACATGAGGTGGGAAGTAAACCATGGGGTATCAGGATGTAGAGTTACTGATATAGTTTTTGAAGGCGCATGTTTATCGAGAAGATGGGATAGTATGGAATTTAATACAACTGGAGAATAACAGTAGTCACCTAAAGCAGAATGTAAGTCAGCTAAGAATATCATGGAATTAATTTTCTTAATGGGTCTGTATGTAATACGTGTTTTCTGATTAAGAGTGATAGTAAAGTTAGTTTTGAATGAGATAAGGAAGTGATCGGAAAGTAGATCAAGCCTAGAAATATTACTCACCACGAGTTCAGAATGGAGAGAACTGGAGAATACAAGATCAATAATATTGCCATTTATATGAGTTGGGAAATTGACATGTTGTGATAGGGATAATGAATGTGTTAAATTAGTGAACATAATATGTGGATTTGAGGTAGCATTAAAATGATAGTTGAAATCACCAAGTATAATAGGGTGGTATGTGGGTGAACTAATGAGATCAGTAGCAAGATCGTTAAACTCACTTAGAAAGGAAGCGAATTCTGGTGTTGGCGGTCTATAAATGACAGTAATGGATATAGATTTGTGTTTGTGGGTGAATGATATGGTTAAGCAGTCAGAGTAGGATAAGTTATGGGATATGGATATACATGGTAAAGGTAGAGAAGTTTTTACGAGGAAGCCAACCCCACCACCACGACCTGATAATCGTGGCGATAAGATTAATATATAACCACAATTGTGAAATAGGGCAAATATGTCGGAATCATCTTGAGAGATCCATGTTTCCGTTAAAGCAATAATACTGAAATTGCACTTTTTAAGGAATGGTAATAAGAGTGAGGCATTGGAACGAAGAGAACGAATATTTATTAGGGCAATGTGTTCAGATAGTCATGCAGATTTAGTTAGAGAGGGTGTAGATATATGATTAGATTTTAGTGAATCAACAACTGGGACATTTGTGATGGTGGAATTATTTAAATCAATAGATGAAATTGATATTACAGGAATATAAGGGGAGTTGGAATTTTCAGAAGGATTATTAGGTGTGGGGTCTGAATTAGTATTAATGGAGAGATTACTAAATGAGGGAACGGAAGATTTAAATTTAAGGTAGGAAGATTCCCAGTGAATAAGGAGAGTTGGAGGTATGGTAATAGGTGGAAGAGACCAGTCAATATAATTATATATAAGTCGTAATTCAAATGACTTTGTATATGTATTAAATATGGGTTTAGTATGTATAGGGGTTAGTTTTAATATATATGCATGATAAAGGATTTTACCTAATAAACGGGTTTTATAAGGTAGGGAATTTCGTATATATAGGTGTGAGAATCGGGGATTAAATTTAGTAGATCTAAATCTACTGAAAAACATGTCACAAAATGATTTACTAGAGAATTGGATGATTGCATTGTTATGTTTAAATTTGACTATAGAAATAGATATTTTAGGCAGTAGCATATGTATAAGGATTGATGAAATGAATTCAGTATTCATATCAGAGCTCTTTAAATGTTCAATGACAAGTGAATTGTTACGAATGATATTATTTAGTTGACGTTTACGAGGTATATGAAGAGTATAGGGTGTGGTAGAATTAGGAGGTACATGGTGGACGATAGGAGCTTTAATAGGGATAGGATAGGAAGATGATATAATAGCAGATGCATACGATTTATGATAAGGGAAAGGTGATGGGATATTAACGGTTATGAAGGATGGGGGGAAAGTTTTAAGTTCCATAAGTTTGGGAATTCTTAATTGGGCAGGTATAGGAGGTCGGATGGGGGGATTATTACGATGTATAGGAGTAGGGGTAACTAGAGGAGAGGAGAATGTAGTAGATGTATTTGATGAGTTGTTTAGGAGGCAAGAGGGACATGTAAATGTGAAATTAGGGGAAGAAAAAATGGCAAGGGCATATGATGGAGGGGGACTATTGATATGAGTCCAAGATTTGGATATAATTGATGCTGGGAAGAGGCATACATGGTGGTAGAATGATTTACACGAGCTACATGGTAGGTCAGAGCTAGAAGCAGGTTCATTGCAATAATGACATACAACTGCCATTATATATACACTTGCTAGCTAATAGATGAACTCGAGTAACGTAATATATATAGGTATTATATAATAATGTAGTAAGCAGTGAAATGAAGTCGACTCCACGTATATGATAGATTCTCCGGTATGGTGGAAACTCTTCGTGCGGGTAGATTCTACGTATATGCGACCGATTCTTCAGTACAGGACCAGTACCTCGAGAGATTAAGGACAATGAGGGCAGCGAATAGAACACGTGAGTAGTTACATAACCTCAGTGAAAAAGGGTAGTCCAGCTACCCGTGCATGAAGTCCTAGGGGATATCTCCAGGAACGTAGAACGTAGTGTACGATCTTGTATAGTGCACACTATACACAGTGTACACTATACGAAACACAATATGTGTAGTGTATAGGATTTAAATATATTTAATATATTATATATAATGTGCAGAATATTATTGATAAATTCTATAGAAATCAAATAATTGTGTATGAATAGAAATTGTTATGCTACATTTGTATGAATTAAAACACGTCTGGTCAGTTCGAATGCAAAAGTAAAAGTGATAATAAATATTCAATAATATTTCCACTCACATACATATTACATCATATATTCTACTATGTATGATGTGTATTATTATTTAATTGCGATGATTATATGAAACTTCTAGATATTACATAACTCTAGTGATGCAATACTAGTGATGCAATACTAGTGAGTCACTACTTCTAGGACATTCCCTATCACATGGATGTTAATGATGTGTATAACATGCAGCTATCGGTAGTAATGCGGTGTGACCCTCTGGTGAGAAGACTTGCATGTTATTAAAACTAGTTTACATAATGTGTGTGCTTGTGTATTATTATATGATATAATGTATACTATTATATGCTACAAGGCATCACATACGTGCGTATAACATACCTCACAGAGCACACAACGTATACACATCATGCGTGTATCATACATGGCATACTTCACGAACATATATCAAGCACACATCATACTATATAAAGCATATATATCATAAACATTTCACAAAATCTTCGGATTCGTTAAGGACACTTACCATTTCTACACTTGTTCTCGATCATTTCATGTCCTCCCTGTAGTCATTTTATGTCCTCCCTGTATTCATGTCATGTCCTCCCTTTAGTCATGACTATGTTGCATACTACACATCTATAACTACATAGCAAATTATTAATAATGATTCATATTTATTAGATTGGTCAAATACTGTAGACAAATTCATATATCCTTTAAGAATTAAACTTGACTGGTTATACTTGGCTATTTAACTATATATATCTACATAACAGCAACTAAGTTCACACTATGCTCCTGCCTCCATACCGCTATCTTCCCAACATGGGATATCTCCTACATCACTATTTAATAGTGATACAAATGATGCCGAGCCGACTACTTTTAGTTATTGATGACGAGCCGTATAGACATTTTCTAACATTATTAGGAGATATAGTATACTTAGAGAATTGGTTAATATTAGGTGTAATTATAGCTATAAAAGGAAAATTAACACTAGTACTATTATTATTAATAAATACAGAGCTAAATTGGCGAGAAAGACAGACAGCCTTTTCATCGTCAGATGTTACTATATTATTTGTAATTGAGCATAATATAGGTGATATAAATTTAGATGTATGGAGCTTATCTTTTAAATACTTATAAAATAGCGATTTATTATTTGAATTTAATGCTAAATTTTCTTTATCAATAAAATATTGTTTTAGAAGAATATCAAATTCTGATTGAAATTTTCGCCATTTCACATAACCAATAGAATTATTAATATTTGTATGCAAATGTCTGCATTTATTTAATATTATATTGTATATGTATCTTTATTTAATAACATCACGTGATAATAGGTCACAACACGTGATAAGAGGTTCCATCACGTGATAAGAGGGCATATCACGTGATAAGAGGTGACATCACGTGATAAGAGGTCACATCACGTGATAAGAGGTGACATCACGTGATAAGAGGTGACAGAACACGCGTAATCTAAATATATAGTTTATGTTAATAATACTATAATTATTATATGACGTCATAACAAGATACGTAGCGAGATAGTTAAGATAATTAAGCTTATCGAGTACAAGTTAATCAGGTGATTCATCGTTCTACATATCAAAGTGTAAGTATTGATTACTACTTATTTATGTTGACTTACTAATGACTACATTAAATGCCTTTAATAAGCCTTCAATATCACTACTAACTTTACAATATCAATATATTTACATCAATGTTATGTCATTTAATTTCTGATTTACGTTATTTTAAACATTATATATTTAAATATATATAAATAATCTGCTCTCGTTAAAATGATGATTCCTTTAACATAAGATCGGCTTCTAAGGGATATTAGAGCCATATGTTTATAAGTAAAAAAAACTTCATCTGAGTTCCTGGATGGGATGAACTAACTCCACCAAATATAATAAAAATAATAATAATATATATATATATATATATATATATATATATATATATATATACATATACTAAAATATAAATACACTATTATATTATTTATTGGTACAATAATGGAACTCATCACAACATTGATAGATATGTTCGTGTAGTAGGGTAAGCGACCGTTTTAATTGTTTAACAATAATTATATTCTTTGTAATATTAAAATATTAAAATATAATTCATTCTCTTTAAAATGATTTATAAAATATCGTTTAATAGTAATTACATGTACTTTATTTAAGTATTATAAACATACTTCTGTACAAAATATAATATTAATTATTATGTAATATGTATTAAACACACAAATTTAGAAGATTATATTTCGGAATGTTGTTTATACTATTTATATTCTTTGGAAGTTCAACTTTTGGTCAACCTTTATAAAATGTTAAGAGATTATAAATAAAATATAAATGATATTATAGTTCTTTTGAGAATATACATATATATCTTTGATACACTTATAATATAAACCGATTTGAAAATAGATAGTCACGTAAACATGTATGTCTGACGCTAACTGATCCAACAGTTAATATTATACTTTAACAGTTATGTATGTCTGCCGATTGCATAACAATTGCATAACTTGATATATATTAATAGTATTATGTAATATAGTATATATATATATATATATATATATATATATATTTATATTCAATTTTATTTAATTGTATCTGATTTATTTATTTTGTTCACATTAATCTTGAAATAGATTATATATATATATTCGTTATGCTCTGAATCTTTTAAGAAGCTTATCTTTGAATATTCTTATAATCAACTTGTTAATTTCCCAACACATACTAGTGGTAATACTATTGACTTGATAATTATTCCCCCTTATTCAGCTATTATATTGAAACCCACTCAATGTAATCTCATTTCTGACCATTATGTTATTTCTTTTGATATACTTGTATCTCCTTTTATATTTAGTGACCAAGTAAAACACTACAGGAACATTTCAAAAAGTAATCTACAATTTTTCGTTAATTCTTTATATTCATATATATCTTTTCATAATACATCTTTAGCGAATTATATATATTATGATAATTTTAATGACACATTAAGATATTCTCTTGATGCACATTCACCTTTAATTATTAGTACCAAGAAATATGGTGCTCATTCTCCTTGGTTTAACAATGACCTTGTTTTTCTAAGATAAGACTTCGCTACCATCAGTTGAAATTCAAACGAAGAAAATGTTTTACTCATGTTTGAATCTTTTAAAAATGTAAGATCTTTGTACAATAAAAAGTTATCAGCAGCAAAATCTTCCTTGTATACTGTTAAAATTAATAAGTATGGTACCAAAGAAGCTTTTAAATTAGCTTTACTCTAATTTGTAAAACTCGGAATAAAAAACTACCAGATGGTTCTGATGATAATCTTTATTCTTTATTTTCTGAATAATGTTTTCAAAATACAGTTTTAAAGATAATAGAAGAACGTCCTATAGTAGATTTTATTCTTTTTGAAAGTCCACAAATTTGCTCTGATACTCGCTGGTATTTTTGTAATTTACCTACTTATTCTATGATACATTCTATCATATCTTGATTGAAATCCAATTCCCCACTTGACCCTCTTCCTCTTACTTGACATCGTAAATTATTTGCCTATCTAATTGATATAATTACTGATATAATTCATTTATCTATATCTTCATCCATTGTTCAACAATCGATGAAGTATGCATACATCAATCCGATATTAAAGAAACATAATCTTGATTCTTCCGAACTATCCAACTATCGCCTTGTTTCGCAATTATCATCAATTTATAAGACTATGTAACGCATAGTTTCGCGTCAGCTTATTGATTATATCATATCGAAATCTATTGTGGATTTCTTTCACAGTGCATATCTTCCTAATAGTATTACAGAAACTGCCCTAAACATTGTGTTTAATGATATTATACTATCTATGGATAATAAGTTAATAAAGGCTTCTTATTAGTTGGTTCTTCTTAATCTGTCTAGTGCCTTTGATACGTTAAATCATATGATTCTTTCTTACCATCTACGTGAAATAGGTATTCATGGACAAGTGCACAACTGGTTGATGTCATTTGTATCTAATAGTATATCTTCGGTAAAGATCAAGCATCTTTGTCGGCTCCAATTTATCACACTCATGGCGTTCCTTAAGGATCAGTATTGGGTTCGATTCTTTTTATTTTATATATTATTCCCATCATTATATTTTTTAAATACCTATATATTCTTTATCACCTCTTTTCTGTTGACTTACAAATGTATACTTTTTTTTCCATATGGTTCTGATATTGTCATAATTAAACTTTCAATTGCTAACTGTATTAATGATTTAATCTATAGGTTTTCCTGTCATTCTCTTTCATTAAATATTACTAATACTTACAGCATTATATTTTCTAAAGCTTTGTCTTCAATTACTAACATTTACTTTAACTAAATCACTATTACATTAATTAGTATTTAGTAGATTTAAATATTGTAATTCGCTTTATATTAACATTCCTTAAAAATTGATAAAAAAAACATTCTATTCAATATAACGTAGAGCTTTCGAATACTAGTTAAGCTTAAGCGTACTGATATAACCATATATATATATATATATATACATTCCATAATACTCGGGTGGTAGAAGTTTCAAGATATGTACATGTTTCGTCTTCTTTAAATTATGGCGATATATATGGGAGTTCCGGAGTACCTATTATTAAAGAGAGTCAAAATAAGAGCAATTACGCGTCCAAATCGCAAATGTGATGAAACTGTGCCGTTTGTCTCATATATAATATATATATATATATGGAGATTCTGCTTTCACTGTTGCTTCTCCGAAATATTGGAACATCTTCCATATGACTTACGGACCATATCATCTTTTGTTACTTTCCAATGTCGACTATATTCTCATATGTTATCATTATAAGGTCTTATTTTAATTTTTTAAATAATTATTCGTGTATTTATTTAGTTATTTGTTTTATTATATCAACTTGATGCCTATAAACGTCTATCTTTTTCATTAAGTCAATAAACTTTTATATTATTATATAATATTGATGTTCTCATATTCTCCTATATACTATATATATCCCTTCTATATTATATATTCTTAATTCTTAATTATTAAATTATAATCTATCAATTTTATTAATAAGTATCTGATATATATATATAAATAACATAATTCGATAATCATTATTATGATAATCGTACACTCGATGATAATTTATAACAAAGCATAACCACATACGTATTCATTACCACTAACACATCCTCACACACCCACTCACACCCCCGCACCCCCACACACAGTTACCCTGGTATGCGTACCGCTGACCGTGGGAAAGCTGATCTACTCCGTGTGGATATACGGCTCCTTCATGTGCCGAGTGTCTGGATATCTTCAAGGTCACACGTATAATATAGCATTCGTATAGTCACCATGTGTTTTTATGTAATATGGTTATGCATATATTTGCATATCTATGTGTGTCACATAGCACGTATCGATACCATATATCATATAATTAATACATATAATTATATTATATAACCTATATTATATTATGTATATTTTCAATAATTATTTAATTGAGATAATTATATAATCTATATTATATGTTCTAAATAATGTTTTGAGACATGTATCAGCTTCATATGTGCTTGTATGCGTTGTATGTGTATGCGTGTGTGTGTGAGTGCGTGGGTATGCGTGTGCGTGTGAGTGCGTGGGTGTGTGAGTGCGTGGGAGTGCGTGGGTGTGTGAGTGCGGAGGTGCGTTGGTGCTTGATAACAATCATCAATACAAAATGTGACTTACAATTGATAATTGATGACTCATCATTATTACACTTTACTCTTACCGCCCTCCTTATTTATATGAAAATAATATTATATATATTATACTTAATTATCATATGATGCATATATATATATGCATGATATATGATATATATGAGTGTGTTTGCGTATATAATGAAAAGGACACATATGTGATAAGGACATGTCCTCGTGTATGGCGCATGCGTAGAGAGAGAGCCTAGTGATCTCTTTACGACTGACATGTCCGACGTCGTATCACTGACAGATATTCCGTCCCCTTAACGAATTCGGATTAAATAGCCTCATCCACTACTACTAGCGCCACCTACTAGCGCCACCGCACGGTCATCGATTGCGTTAATCCATCTCGCCAGTCCTAAGCAGCGGCGCCCCCTATCGATAATTCTGCAGCAACACTTCGTCGGCGTTGGTGTTAGAGCGCTTGACCGCAATGATACGCTCGCGCGTGTCCTCTAATTAGGTCATTCATTAATCATCGCAGCAGCAGCAGCAGCAGCAGCGTTTAAAAATGTTGCCTAATATTACATACATTTGCTATAAATGTACGTTAAAATATATTTAATATCTGTATATAATATATTAATCTATATTTAATTATAATATATATATACATATATGTATATGTATAATTGTATACAAGTTAGCCTATCACAAGTATGCTACTTACTGCATGTTATATGTGTTTTATCAGTGACTCGCACTGCTGTTGACCTCTCACCTCTTACGTAATTACTGCGCTGGTTAGAGGTATTGTTTACCTGCAGGTGTACAATGTACCGGTATGCCACGTTAGTCATGCGCAACACCTCAATAACCCCCCCCCGGCGACATTTGCTAATGATACGTGTGGGTACCACATATTGATGTCGGCTTTTTCTTTTAGTTTTGAAATTATAATTAAAAAATCATCGGAAAATAAATATTTTCCTTGAATTTATAGAAATATATATATATATATATTATAATTAGAGATATACAGATATCTATGAAATAGCTGAAGTGGTCAGGTGGTGTCCGACGTGTATTGGCAGCGTTACATATCTATTTGTTATGATAACATATTTAAATTAATAATAGTTTAGTTTACTCATAATCAAGGTTTATGATGATGATGATGATGATGATGATGTTGATGATGATGTTGATGATGATGTACTAGGCACAGGAACAATGTGATAATCACTCCTCGTATTGTACACACATTAACAAAAACTTATAACGGAATAATATTATAATTAAACTAATGGAAGAAAGTGATAACAAATATAAATTTAGGTGGACGTTTTGAATTTAGGTTAGCTTTTAAGTTTGGTAATAAATAAAGGGTAAGAGGAGTATACCTCTTATATTTATAGAGAGGGTGAAACTCGAGGGAAATTCCATAATAATGGGATATTATAGAATGCGTATGTCTGGAATGTTAGGGAAGATGGGTGCAAGCAGATAAGGGTGAAGCCCGATTCCTACAGAATTTGGTGAGTAGGCAGCGTTGAGTAAAACTTATCAATAAAAGAGAATACAAGAATGTATATGAATGAATGAATGTATATGAATGAATGAATGAATGTTTATACACAACAATAATGTTGGACGGTCTCTATTGTATAAACAAAAATATAAAATAACAAAATAACAAAATACACACACAAATATAAATAGTTAATTAGAAATAATAAAATGAATAAACGAATAGATGGATGTTACACCAGACTTCTCCGAATGGCTTTAAACATATCCTGGAAAGATAAAATCAATAACATAACGCTATATAATGGACTCTCAAGAATATCTGAAGTAATAAAAGAAAGAAGACTAAAACTTGCAGGTCATTTGATGAGAAACGACAACGAAATGGCTCATAAACTTGTCCTTTGGGAACCGACAAATGGTAGTGCAAGAAGAGGTCGCAAAACCATCACTTTTGTAGATAATCTAAGAGAAGACAGGACTAGACGATATAAATGAGATAAAGACGATGATATTGGACAGAGATGTTTGGAGAGAAAAGGCAAAGAAGAGTCGAGCGAGAGCTCGACATAAGTAAGTAAGTAATTAGAAAATAATAAAATTAATTTTTACGAATTAATAACAATAAATTTGATTTAAAATAAGAATAATTGACATTAGTTCTTAGTTCTACAGGTAGCGCATTCCATAGGTCGGCTGCAGCTACACTGAAAGAACGTTTTCCATATATCTTTAGCTTATAATTATTCTTTTGTAATAATCGAGTAGACGCGTTTCTTAGATTCCTCTTGTAAACTTTGAATTGTAGGATGTCAATCAAATAATTAGGAAGACGATTCTTCAGTACCTTAAAAATCAGTTTTAAATAGCTGAAAGTAGATCTCTGATTCATATATATTATAAGATATGCGTGTTAGGAAGAACAACCTGAATGTTGAGTGTTTATGAATGAGGGAACAGTTAGCTATATCATGCTAGAGCTTGTGTATCTAATCAGTAGAGGAATGGTATCCATGACGTGTGTTCAAGTTAATACAAACAGGGTGTTGATAATAAATGAATACAAGTATGAATCATTATATTTAGAGGAGACATTTATGAAGCTGAGAGATGATAGAAAAGATAAGAATACCCATCCTATAGGACATGTAATATATTACATTAATCTAATATTAGACAAATATAAAATATTAATAAGAATAATTTAGACATTTAGAAGAGTAAATTGTATAGATTATGAAACTACTTGTTACATGATGCCACATGATCCTGCTTATGTGATAATCTACATAAGTGACATCTTCTATACATTTCATCAATTTTATTCGATTATTCCATTTGATTTGTTTCTGTTTATGAAAACAAACTATAGTATAATATAATGAAGGTTATATAACGATACCATGTAGAGGTAACTTAATATTTGAAATTGAATAAATAATTTATAGTAGTTTTTTTAATTATGGAGTAGATGGCGACATACGGATATATGTGGGGGAAATGTTCCAATAGTGAATATATTGCTAGTGTTGTTTAGATGTAGGTCATGTTTTGGAGACAATAGTAACCGTCGTTACACGATAGCATACATTACTCCATGGAGTAGAAACTATTTGAGCGTGACTCGCTACTTGTTTAGGCGTACGTATGAGGGATGCCAGGTAGTCAGATGAGTCATGATGAATGTATGCACGCCGTGTTTACTATAGTGTATCTGCACGTACTAGAACTGCTCAGTGAGAGAGAGAGCACTGCAGTAACCAGCGGAGTTGGGTAGGTTGATTGTGCATGCATGCATACAGGATATATTGGTCAGTTTCGCAGTATTTGAGTGTATCGTGTAATACATGTATTCCCTTAAGAGGGCGTGTTACTTAGTAATATATGATGAAGGGTATTGGAGTAAATGGTGGTTTTGTAGTAGTTTAATAGATATGGTATTTGAAGGGAGATGTTGTACGGTGCTAGCGGTGTGTAGTGCGTTAGTTACTTTGCTTTGTGGACAATTATCTATAAATATAACAGTACGATAAATTATAATATCATGAGTATTGGTATAGGTTTAGTATTCATGATAGGTTTTCAGGTAATATATCGAAGGAGGTGTTAGTTTGTAAAGGTTTATTTCGGGGAGGAATAAGATAACCTCGTATTTACTTAGATTGAGGATTAGTGAGTTGGTGATGAGCCCTTTAGTGGTAGTATAAGTTAGTGTTGGTAGTAGATGGAACGAGCATATTAGGTGGAACGTTTTAATTATATGTATAATATACCTAAAGATGGATGTCGGCTGCTTAATTAGAAAACTGACGAGCATTCGAGATAAGGTGGAGGGGAGAACATAGTGGCCTAGTTACCTAGTGGCCTAGTTACATAGTGGCATATTTACATAGTGGTCTAGTTACCTAGTGGCCTAGTTACCTAGTGGCCTAGTTACCTAATGGCCTAGTTACCTAGTGGCCTAGTTACCTAATGGCCTAGTTACATAGTGGCCTAGTTACCTAGTGGCCTAGTTACCTAGTGGCCTAGTTACCTAATGGCCTAGTTACCTAGTGGCCTAGTTACCTAATGGCCTAGTTACCTAATGGCCTAGTTACC
Source organism: Osedax fenrisi (assembly GCA_964019155.1). Taxonomy (NCBI): domain Eukaryota; kingdom Metazoa; phylum Annelida; class Polychaeta; order Sabellida; family Siboglinidae; genus Osedax; species Osedax fenrisi. Next base: position 62,615,717 of record OZ025243.1, read on the forward strand.
TAGTGGCCTAGTTACCTAATGGCCTAGTTACCTAATGGCCTAGTTACCTAATGGCCTAGTTACCTAGTGGCCTAGTTACCTAATGGCCTAGTTACCTAATGGCCTAGTTACCTAGTGGCCTAGTTACCTAATGGCCTAGTTACCTAATGGCCTAGTTACCTAGTGGCCTAGTTACCTAATGGCCTAGTTACATAGTGGAATAGTTATCTAGTGGAATAGTTACCAGTGGTCTATATCAGCAAGTGGCGAGTTTAAGGATATGTTTGTATTGACTATAACGTGGCAATCATGTACAATAGAGAGAGAGATATATCAGTACTAGTTGATAGAAGATAGATTTTTATGTTGCACGGAAAGTATATAATTGATGACATATTGAAATGTTAGAGCTAGATGATGGAAATATACAGATTATACTATATGCATTAGTAATAGCATGAGTTATAACAGATAAGTGTATGTGGGTTGGTAAGTTAGAAGAACAAAGGTATTACATTTTGTATGTGTGGGGTTAGTATAGGGGTTTTAAGATTAGCTGACATATTTAGGAGTGTTATAGATTAAGAATTAACTTGATAGTTATGCTGTTTAAATCACTTATTCATTTAAATTAGGTTGGTAATGAATATATCTCAGAGATTGAGGATAAAGTATCAGTATAAGAGTGGAATATTCAAGGTCGTTGAAGGTCGTGATGTGTTACATGGAACGGGTGATCATGATTATGGTCATGTAGAGAAGATACGCGTATGGAATAAATATACTGCCAATACCGCCTCCATTCATATGGGTGTTACCTGAAGGTTGGCGAAAAATGGTCAATGTAGGTAAGTGCTATACTGCAGTGGGTGTAAGGTGTACTACATGTTTGTGATGTATATCAGATCACTGTCCTTAGAATATACAATTAAATAATAATACATGTATATATATAAACATACTCAAACACACACATACACACTAAAATACACACACATACATACACATTCACAAACATATATATATATATATATATATATATATATATATACTCATTTAATGGCATATATAAAATTGTTTACTAATATATATATATATATATATATATATATTCACATATGTCATTGAAACAAGTTTTGGTCATACGAATATGTGTAAATAAATATGTGTATATAATGAGATAAACATATATTTTAAAGTCATAACAATTTGTCATACATTATTATACCTCACAAAGCACACACCTAACCTATACGCACCCACGTAACAGGTGTCAGCATAGCGGCCAGTGTGCTGACCATAGTGGCGTTAGCGATGGACAGGTACGTGGCCATAGTGTATCCGGTCAAGAGTAGGGTGTTCTCTACCCGGTCACATGTCCGCAACACCATCGTCTGCATCTGGATGGTCGCCTCCGTCATGATGATGCCTTTGTTGCTGGTCGGTTACGTAATACTGCGATCTGGGTACCGGTCATTTCGTGCCCACTTAATTAGTACCGAGTCATTTTGTATCAACAAATAAATCAAATTGTACCATATATATAAGTAAAAGTGATATTTTTTACTGTACAAAATGACTTTATACGAAATGACTGATATTCGTTAGTATGCTATGATTCAGATCTGTAACTGAGAAGAGCTCTCATGAGGGCCCCATACACATATAATGATTCATCGGGGTCTAGGGTTTTACATGGGTTTTACATGCCCCTAATTATTATCCGCTCTATAGACAAATTGACTATAGTCAAATTCATTTATATAGTTTCGTATCATCTCGAATTATCTCGTTAACTCCAATGCTATTAACACGTCAGTACTTGAAGGGAATGTAGGCACTAGTGCTACCCCCTACCAGTGTAGTTGCATTAACCCTATGTTATTTATAATTGTTAATGTACTGATTCTAGCCCATGAATCGATTTACGAGGGATTAATACAATATATATTTGAGTTTATAAAAATGCAATAATTGTAATTCATGATAATTGAACTTCGGTCTCGATCTAACCAAGTTATTAAATAAACATAGCTTATTTGTCCTCGTACTGAAATACAGAGATATATCTTATTATATTACCGATACAAAATGAGTTTCCAATACTCTATTATTACTGAAGTGTATATAGAGAACAGTGTTCCATTCTATAATGCACCTCTAATCGATAGTTGAAGTTAACATCATAATCTATATGAAAATTCATTGCATTTACATATTAATGTATATACATTATAATAAATGTAGTTAACATACAACACTGATACTGGATAGTATTAATTATACATGTACTATGTTTCATTGTAGAGTGTACGACGTATAGATAATAAACAATATATTTTATTCGTTTGTCTATGTACAACACATCTTTAATACAAATAACCGTGTCCTACCGTATGTCCTAAGGTACAAGAACTGACCAAAGAGACTCTACCCACTGGTCACGTGTTCGCCTATTGTATGGAGGCGTGGCCTACAAGGTCACACCAGAGGGCGTTCGACGTATTCCTGTTCATCTTCATCTACATCATCCCAGGCTCCATCGTGATCTTTAGCTATACTCTGACCGGATGTAAACTTGTTGACAGGTTACAAACACACACCGGCGTATGCTTACAGTGACATCCGCTATTATCGGCTGCCGATTATAACGACAATTCGCATATAACGAAATTTATTGACATATTTGTTGCATTTACACCTATTTAGATGGTAGTCCAGTCGTATATAACGAAAATTCATAAATACCAACACATTTTTTATAGAATATTTTGAATTTCATTCATTTATAAAAAAATGTATAATACAATTTAGAATATTTAATAATATTATAGTTATATTTAGAATACGATATATAATAAGTGTGAGTTATTAATAATAAACTTATAATTAATATATAAACTAAAGTATACGCTATACTATACAATAATAATAATAATAATAATAATACATTACGTAATATCAATATAAGCACTCATCGTTGTTTACTGTTCCAATCTGTCACTCATCACACGGTCATATGTCATCGTTATGTCACGTGATTGTTGTTGATTTCTCTTTGTAGAGATATCTAGTCATACTTACTCCATTAATGTATATCTAAATCGTTCAAAATATCGTGTATTATGCTTACAATATAGTGGATAACTAAAACATCGCCTGAACTTATTACGTTAACTTATTTATATCTTCATTTTCTATTTGCAGGTATCCCAGATTCATATCTACTTTATATACATATATATAATATATTCTCTAATTATAATTCCTACAGTGTCCTTACTAAATTCATATCTGCTACTTTACAAATATCTATCCTAAAAACGTGTTGTATTCACTATATTCACAATAGTATTTATTTTTAAATTCTTTGTTTCAAGTAATAACATTTTACCCTTTTAACATGATGCAATACGATAAAATCACTCAAAGATAAATGTATTAGCACATTCACCTCCTCGCCATGTTAAAATATCACTATCGCCTGTTAGCTGAAATAATTATACGTATCGATATAACATGCGAGATAGAATTCATACTGTTACATACTATATCATATCATTATTTCATTGTAGCCAATCAACTTTAAAAGACCCCATTAATGGCCGAAACAGTCAACGTACGAAGATAATAGAAGGCCGAAAAAGAGTGGCGAGAATGTTATTGTCTTTGGCTATTCTATTCGCTATAAGCTGGATGCCGTACCATTCTATACAAGTTACATTCTTATTAGTAGTTAATGTTACGTCATTTGAATATATTACATAATTCGATATTACACAGTATATACATTTCTGTTTTAATATCACTTTTTCTTAGTCGATTCTACGTACAATACAATAACGATATGTAAACTTTGATTCCAATTTCTAAAACAAGTACAAATAGTTTAATAGTATACTATATATATATATATACATATAATATTAATTAATATATGTATAATATTTATATATATATATATATATATATATATATATTAATAGATATTAGTGTATTTAGTATTATAGTTATATTTATTAATTATATATTATATAATTAGATACTTTAATATCATTACCTAAATTATGTATTTTATAATTAAATTGAAATCCGCGTTAAATAACAATTAATTATTTATGTATCAATAAAATTGATGTATACAAAAATATATATATATATATATATATAAAGTTATATATATATATATATATATATATATATATTCATTTCTTATATATTAATAATATAATGTGCTTTAAAATAATACCAAGAATTATCAAAATTACGTTTTAAATTAAATGTATCATAATAATAGTGTTCTTATTAAAATTATTGTAATTAATATCGAATTATTAAGTATCTTTATCAGAATCCAATGAGAGCAGAGATTAGATTATATGCAATATTTAAAGATCAATATATTTTGTTAAACATATAATAATAACTATATATTCATATTTCAATATTCATAATGTAGTGTTTGCATATGATAACCTGACCACACGGATAAGTAGGTATCAGTATCTAAACCCTCACTAGTTGCTTACAAAATAAGATAATATAAAACCTATAGATTGTATACAATATATATATATATATATATAATCCGCCATTATATAAGTGTACATAAGTAGTATACATTATATAAATAATACCATATATGGTATGATGGCCTATAGGTCATTAATGAGGAGGAGGTCTACTAATGTATACATTCGTTGACCTCCTCCTCCTCGTCATCCTTATCCTCATTACTGACTACACACACTACCCACCTCCAGATCTACATCAGCTTCAGTGAGTCACCGTCCAACTTCATGATGCTGATCATGTCCTTCTCGTTGTTGCTAGGACATTGGCACAGGTTCACACTTTATCACGTGGTTAACGTATATCTATATATCACGTGACTAGCAATACTATAAGTTATTACCCAGTATGTTATTATAGTAATGGTACATCTGTAGACAATGCCAGATGCATTATGGGTAAGCTTAATTAGGCAAGTTAATTATTTTTTATCTCGGTGCAGTCATCCAGTAATGTAGAAGAAGTTTTCACTTATAACCATATATGGCTCTAATGTCCCTTCGAAGCCGCTCTCATGTTAAGGCAATCACATTTTTAACGAAAGCCGATCATTTATTTATAAACAATTATATAAGATCACTTCTAAATAATATTGTAAGACCTATTTTAATGGTCGGACGATTGAACCCGCGTCCTACTGCTTGTGTGTCTTGTGTCCCTAGCCAACGGAGTCATAGAGGCAGTTAAATAAGGTAATTTCTAAATATCTATTTAAATGGTGCGGACAGGGCTTGAAACCCCCCCCCCCCTTTCAACCCCTTGCTATAACTATAATGTTCACAGCGCTCAGAACCCCATACTTTACTTGATCAAGAACGAAAGCTTCAAAAGAGCTTCCATCAACTTGTTGACATGTAAGAAGGACGAAGAAAAGGTTAGCGATGTCCTTCCCCCCCCCGGCCCGGAAATTACGCTCGTTATGCAATCCGTTATGTTACGTCATCAAAATGTGTTTTACTTATTATAGAATGTTGTTAATAAGTGAATTTCATGCGTGTTCTCAGAAGTATTTAAATATATAGTGTTATTTATAATTCACTATAGTTAGTGTCACTGAATATAGTAAAGCACATGACATATAACAACAACAACAGAGACGCAAGACAACGTTGAGGCGACGTACCTACAGTACGGCTATCGAACAGCAGACCTCCTCCGGTACGCATGTACTTATCTTGAAGTCGGACAATCACAAACTATAGGTACACGAGCACTTAGAAAGGTCACGTGACGCGATTAACGAGTGCGTGACTACAGGATTACTATCTCGGAGCAACACACATCCTATCTATGTATATATATATTTTGTATCGAACTTTCATAAAACATTTAATATAAATATTATATACCCGATTCACTTTTCACATTACATTTCATTTCATTTGACTGCATATCATTTCGGCGCATGTGCAAACTATATTTGATTTTTTCAACATTTACCTGAAAAATATCACTTATTTCACTATTATTTAACAAAACTAGTTTTATAATTAGCTATATATATTTATATAGATATATATATAATTTACTCTCATATTATTATGATATTTATTATTATTTTGTAAATATTAAGTATACTACAACAATATTACTGATAAGTCGATACATTTATTTTATTAAGAATATTCAATAATGATTGTTTTATATTTTGAAATTTTATTTTAGAATTCGTACAAAAATCTACACAATTTCTATTTATCGTGAATGACATGTTATGGAATGTCATGTGACATTATTGTTTTACAACGTTGATTATAATATGATTATCTTTACTAAGTATGCTGATATGTATATAATCTAGATATCATATGCATACGTATATATTGTTATATCAATTATACTTATGTAAATATACTTCCTGTGACATAAGAACACACATGTATGTGAACTATTTCCTGTGTAGACGCACACGTGTTGGCAATGCGGATGTAATATCTCTAAACGATTTTATACACCATCCCTATAGATACTAATGGGAATTATATATATAAATATATATATACACATATATTTATTTATAAGATTTGATATTATCGAATAAAACATTTAATCTTTATAATTTTATTATTAATAAATATTGAACACATACACAATTGATTATTACATATACATATGACTATAATACAACTATACAATACTGGTATCTAATACAGGCACATACTTATGGCATTACATTGTTATTACTTTGTCACCGATAACAGTTCATATTTTCTTTTTTGTATTTTGACAGACTCAGCGATGATTCTATTTTTAGATTCAGTATTAATTACATGTAGCTTTCTGTATTGTTTATGAAATAATATGCTTTTAATTATAAGTATATATATATATATATACATTATAATGTATAAATTATTATTTAAACTTATGAATAATATATTAGTGAATATTCATATATATATATATATATATATATATATATATATATATATATATATATAAATAAACATTATTTTCGTGTTTATAATATAATTAGGGACAAATAAAAATAATAGATTTTAATAATAATAATAATTAGGTTTATAATTATAATTAGTATTATAACAGACTATATCTATTGTTCCACCATAATAGCTGCTAATTTCATAATGACAATGCGGTAATGATATGTACACTATGATAGATATATAGGTACTATACTTGTAAATGCTATAGGTACTGCCATAACATTGCTTCACACCATCGATATAAAGAAAGTGGATAAGCAATTGACGCACGCAATGTATGTAAAATATAGATACGTGAATGGCACTTTTATCGATAAATTAACAAAATGGCATCAGTGATTTTAATTGGTTATTATAATAATGGGACTATATATAGTCATATTATATATGTCAAATATTAAAACAGTAAGCTTTTCGTCGAAATAGATTAAAGTGACTTATATCCATATAAATGGATTTAGATTATAAATATCAATAAAATAGTATGATATCTTCAATTTAAATACACAAAATTACAAGGAATGTTGATATGATGTATTTTAAATATATAATTGAAATAATATGATATAATTAATAAATAATAATATATAATACATATATAGTACATTGAAATTGGTAGTAATTATCAATATATATATATATATATATATATATATGTATAAATAAATAATATTAATTTAAAATTTAGTAGATATTTAGTAGTGGGCTGCGACTGCAGCGCCTCTATCGCAAATTGCCATACACTACATTCAATTTCTTATCCACTTTCTCCCTATATCGATTCTTCGCTCACATAACCGCTGCTAATTGCATGCGTTAGTCATATCACTTATTATCGCAGCATTTCTATTGGTCAACAGACAAATCTGTGACGCATTATGTGACGCATCAAATTGTATTTTTATAGGCGTGTGAACATATCCTATAGGATGCATATATGCGTAATCTAAACATAAGAAGTATTGTTCTGGGCCCAAAACAGTTATGTATAACATCTATAGATTGTGGTAACAATTCATATATGAATTGTTGAGACGTACATTTGTATACGCTATAGGATACGTATGATTATTATTAATGTTGTTATTGCGTAATAGTTGTGTGACGTAATCTAACGCTCGTTTTCGGCCATCGATGATATTCTTCATGCGCTTCCGGTCTACGTCGAGCTGTCGGTACATCCGGTTGGACTTCCTGTAGGAGGAGGTGGCCTTCTTCACGGAGAACATCATCAGCAGACACATAGCCAAGGTCACGCATAGAGAACCCCAAGTCACCTCTTTATCTGTTGTCACGTGATGTAACGTTACGCATATATCATAAATGTGTGTATATATATGTGTATTTGATATATATATATAGCCTATAGGCTAGGCGTCTACAGCCTGTTAATCATACTAGATAATTACTTTCATATAAATACCATACACTATTTTCATTTAATAAAGTGTTTTGTTATACAAATGTAGTTTGAATTTGAATTTTAATAATTTGGTTTAAATATATTTTGTTGTCATATAAAATTCGTTGTGTCATTATGTATGTCAGCAAATCAGAAATATATGTTCAGTGTTTAAATATATATATATTAAATTATATAATACATTTCGAAATCAATAAATAGAAATAATATGATATATAAATAAATAATGAAATAATCCAGATCCGCAAATAAATGCCGTTAATTATGAATTTAATTTAGTTGAAACATAATTGGTTTTATTATTTATATTAATATTATATAATACCAATAACCTATAGTTATAAAGCTAATTAAAGCGGCGGAAATAGTATTGTAAATATAATTGGGCATTTTTTTTTAATTTATCTGAATTATTGATAGTTTCAATTATTAATTTATTTATTGAAATATAAAAAATATATAGGAATTGATAATAAATATAGTTTATGTAGTAATATTACTATATAAAGGTGTAGAAAGGCATTAACCGGGGTATCGGTGAATATTTGTTTACAAACCCGTAGTTAACCCGTATAGAACGACAGCGGTTATGTGCAGCCTTATGTTGTCGGCTTCCGTGGTATTCGTTATACCGAGAACGTCGGTCAGGAAGCTGAGGTCGGTAAATCTGACATTCGAGAGGTAAATATGTTTATTTGAAATTGACATAACACTCAACTATTCTAACGTTGTAGATGATTCATCATTAATTAGTCGTCATCACGAGATCAGATGAATCAAGTATTACGTAATTATTAGCATGTAACGCGAATTACGTATATAGCGAATGTTTATTTGATTTTATTAATATATTAAATTATTAAATTAGAAAAATATTCGCATCAAATTAATAATAAATATATGGCAAACATTATATCCGTTATATATTATATATATATATATATATATATATATATATATATATATATATATGTATATATAGGTGTATTATAACTTAATAAATAGAAGATAATATAGTTTACCAACAATTAAATGTACTGATAATAATAATAGATTGTTAATTATTGAAGGTAATAGAATACTATTAAAAATAAATCTAAAAAACTCGTTAACAAATTTGTTTTTTTAAGTTTTTTAAAAGAAAATTAATTCAATATTTTCAAGATTAGAGAAGTAAGAAATTCTGAGAATGCAATATCTCAAGGCAACCCTTTTAAAAGTATATTATACTAGTATATTGGTAGGTATTTTATATACCAAAGAATTAATAGGAAATCAATCTAATTTTGTACTCTATAATTATTATAATAACATGATCATAAATAATATAAATATCATTATTATGGTTTGGTGTGGTAATATTTTGTAATAAAAAATTAATTTAATATTAATTAAAATGTTATTATAAGTTATGAATGTTATGTTAAAAAAATAACAATATATATATTATTAATTTGGTAATGTAATGTTGAAAAAAAGTCAGTTTGAAGTAATAAATCACAGTAGCGATCATATTATATTATATCATATATATTATATCATATCATATATATTATATCATATATATATATATATATATATATATATATATATATATATGAATATATTCATTATATAAACTCTTACTCTATATATAGTATCTATACTACTCTATAGAGTACTGTAGTACTATATAGTATAGTATAATAAATCAATATTAATATTAAAATTAATATGTATTAACCTGGACAACATTTTTCCATTGAGTTGTTTGTCTGCGATGATCTGTTCGTAGTCATTGTTAGTAGTGGATGTCAGCCTCCTCATCATCTTCAGTACATCCTTTGTTCCCCATGAATAGGCTATTACGTGTAAAGGGATCAATAATCGAATATATAGGTAATCTCTGAAAATATGTACCAAAGTTATGCAAATAGTATACAAAGATATTGTGAAGTTCCTTTGGAAAATCTTTGTAGTATATATATATATATATATATATATATTATTTAGTTATAATATTCTTTGTGTTAACATACATACATATATACCCGGACATAATTACGTGACCGGTGGCCTACGATGTACGTGACATGTGGTCTTACCTTTAGACATGCGCCAGGTATTCCACACAGAGGTCAGGTTAACGGACGACTGAAGGTCACGGTGTTCCGGGGTCAAGGCTGCGGACATGCCGGCGGAAAGGTATTGTTGAGACTCTGAAGGCGAACACACGCCGTCCCCGTTCAGATCTATCCTCGAGAAAGTACGAGATACCGCGCGATGACCTTCTGAGTCGGCGATACAACCTTGACTGTTCTCGGGACACGCTGCAAGGTCATCCGTGTAAAGTTAGGGTGCCGGTATTGATATAGACTATAGGGTATACCCCAATTAATAGGTGTTATTGGGATACACGTATATATATATAGCATATAGCCTATATGCTACGATAAGTGTCCTTATGACCTACGAATACGACCATAGTATGACGGATAAGTATATTTACATGCTACCATCGTAATCATAACTGTAGTTTGTGTATATATATATATATATCATGTAGGTATATATGTATATATACATGTATAATACATGTATATACTTGCATGTATGTATATGTATATATATATGACATATATACATATATATATATATATATATATATATATATATGCATGTAACATGTACCTTTATATATAATCATAATCGAATATTCAAATATAAGGATATTTAAATTGTCTTAAATATCTATATATTACCTAATTATTAGTATATAACTAATATTATATATATACTAACTATATTTTTTACTGGTGAAGCTCATATCATCTTTCCACATAAACTTATCGAAGAAATCAGCACTGATAACAGAAACACTCAACACATTCAACACGAACAATAAGGACATCATTATCTCGAGATCTGCTGTTCACTCTGTCATAATAGTCATATTCTCAGTTACTATCATAGTACATGACATAGTAACTATGTCATGTATATAATTATATTATAATAAGTCATACATATTATGTATGCATTATTATAATGCTATCGATTAATTATAAACACTAATACATAAAGTAATCATAATAATACTATATAGTACTATATAGTATATTTATATATATATATATATATATATTTATATATAATTAAATGTATTAGTAACCTATTGTAATACGTTGTGATTAGGTGATCTTATGAAATCGATATTAACTAACAAATAAATGCGACTTAACGAAATTTAAAATAAATGTAATGTTTTGTAAATAACAAGAATATCTTGTTGCTAGGTTACGAAATATTTTTAAATTCGGTAAATATTTAATTAAATTATCAAAACAAAACAAAGTATAAATAGTAATCAGCACCTAATCCTCTATACCCTCTATGCTATGTTCATTATATTATTCACTTATTAAATATATATATATATATATACAGTAAAACCTCTCTATAAGAAACCTCTTTATAAGAAAAACCTCTTTATAAGAACATTTTTCACACATTTGGTTGGAATTCAACCTTTTCCACATTAAAAAACCTCTTTATAAGAAAATATTATACGAAAAATATAAGAAAAACCTCTTTATAAGAAACTAATTGTATAAAAAATAATTATATATAAATAGAAGTATTGTATATTGATAGAAATTATAGAAATTAATTATTATATAAGATATTTTTTTTTAAATATTATATTATAGCTCGAAATGAATTAAAATTAATTAATAATTGTTATTGTATATCCATAAATTTATTAAAATTAATTAATAAATGTTATTTTTATCCTTGCATTTATTAATATTAATTAATAAATGTTATTGTATATCCATCAAATTATATGAATCATAATTGATGAATATAATATAATGAATATTATAATAATCTATTATTTAATAATTAATTGCATAATATAATAAATTGTATCATCAATATATTTAAATCATCATTACATTTCAATATATCCTTAATATAATAACATTTATTAATTAATTTTAATTATATAATTTATAATTTCTAATGTAAATCTAATAAAATGTCATTATATATTAACATATCTAAGCGCAAACAATACAGTATACATTTATAACAGTATACAAAATAAATATACTATATATATATAACCTATAGGTTATATAATGCATTTTCAATTATAAATTAATTCTTAAAATCATTGGAAAAGTAAAAACCTCTTTATAAGAAAACCTCTCTATAGGAAAAAAAGTACTGAAAAAAAATAGTTTCTTATAGAGAGGTTTTACTGTATATATATATATATATTATTATTAAACCTATTATTTATATTATTAAACATATTATGTATTTAACTAATCAGGTGATCTTTATTAAGATTAAAGATATCAATAACTATATTATTGGTGCAATAATTGAATCCAAATATGTTTAAAGTTATGTTAACTTCCGTTATATATTACAGCAGTATACTACGATTATCATCAACTTCCCATATATATTCCTCACAGTTACTAGGGGAAAATATCCTAATACAGACACTTTAACAATAAATGGTCTTAACATTTTATTATTCAATATTTGTATTCAAAAATTACAATATATTTATATTATATATTATTTTATTTTAAAATTGTATATAATATTTTTATTCAATAGATAACAGGGGTGTCCGTATTATACACTCATTCTAGAATATCAACACCTGTAAAATGTACAATGTATAGTACTTTATATTACATAATATAAAAATAACTAGAAATAGATTAAAATAATGTAATATTTATACTTATATCAATCTTTATAATACCAATGTATTGCCCATTAATAAATGTAATAAATTGGTGGGGAAATAAGTTGTAAAATATATTACAATACATTTCCATAGAAAAAAATATCGTATTATAGTTACACCATATATAATATATTATATATATATATACATATTGCATATGTTTTAATATATATATATATATATATATATATATATATATATATATATATATATATATATATATATATATATATATATATATACCTATAGGTTTCCTATGTATTATATCGTGTATTAAAGACATAGTTATATATATGTACAAATATATAATATAAAATATAATATATACAATATAATATATAATATACAAATATATGTGTATACATACACACACACACATATATATATATATATAATTTAAAAAGTAATTATTTCTGGAATACCTTCCTATAAATATATTAATCAATGCTATTATCAGAGGAAAGAACTTGATACTCAAGACGTTATCTGATGAAACTTGAATATGATAGATGTCGTCTACAAATCACAAAGAGGTCCTTCAGGATTTCTTCTGCTTCGATGTAGAACAAGCTACCTCTGGCGATAAGAAGTGATCCGTCTATTTCAATCTTCCGCAAAAGACTGAAGAAACATATTTTATTATATTTGTTGTTTGTTAACATTATTTTATTACACTTTAGAGTATTGTTTCTACTATTATTTAAGTATACTAAATAAACTATTATTATTATTACTATTATTTTTATTATTATTATTGTATATATATATATATTAATTAGTATATGTTAGAAATGTTCATTATGTATAGTAATTAAATAGTTTTTTTTTAAATATAATCATCAATATCAGATATATTTAATTTTGTTGATGCATTAATTAATTAAATAATCAGATATATTAGTGTATCTATAATTTATATATGTTAGATATAGGATAAATCGTACTTTAATTTTGAATCATACAGATTTTAATATATATATATATATATATATATATATTAATAACATTATTATATGTAATTGTATTCGTAGTATTAATATTATGCATGCGATTTTGTTTAAATCAGAATAGTTCACACGCTACGCGCTGATTGGTTATAGGGTGGCCATATTAATTCATCGTGACCGTATTAGGGATTTATAAGACCTCTAGATATATGCTTGTAATAATATAGCAATCATGTATATAATGTTAATAGTGCTTTAGTTCTTAATAATATATTTTGATTTTTAATATTATCTTTGTATATCCTTGAGAATATTTGTGATTGAATTTTGTTCATAAATTTAAAAACTTAATAAGAAAATAAGATATTTGGATATATCAGCATTATGTTAAATAATTTATGAATATTTTATTCATTATTTTTTTTGTAGGATTTATAACTTCTGATATACCGAGAGTGTCCGTATTAAGATACTTTCCCCTGATGTAACTTTTAATCAATATTTTACTATTTCACTAATATTTAACCAAATTTCAACTTAATTATTATAAAACTATTTAAACATATTTCAAACTAAATAGCCTGTAAATCACATTTAACATTTAAAATATGTCGTGCAGATAAGCATTGATAATCATTTTATTTCGAAATAACCTAAAATACAATTAATAAATTGACTAACTCCCTACTGTATATCTGTATATCTACACTAAATAATATTACTGTGGAGCTATTAATCTAATAATTAAGTATATTATTATAATAATAAACTAGTCTATAAACTTAATATAATGTATAAAGCATAATTATATAATTATGTATATATTACAAAAAGAATGTACGCCAGTAAATATAATAGTTGTTACGCGATATTATATCATCGCTGATGGACAAACTAAATAATTGCAACATGACTGTGTATAGTGAGGGATAGTTCACGAAGATGGTATCCCCTCATCTACACATAAACATGAACACATAACTATTATTTCCATAAAATAAATTTATAACTTTTATAACTAGTTAATACGTGCAATCGGCTTGCGTGAAATCACGTGAGATGGCGTTAAATCGCGAACCATTGCTATTTTCTTTTATATCTTGCCTCTTAAAAATATTATATCTAATTTTCCCTCTGTAAAATATAAACTTTGTGCCGATGATATTCAATTGTATACTGAGCTTCCAGTAATAGCCAATTAATCTGATAATATAGCTTTAATTTATTGTATTAATATGGTTAAAAATTGGTTTTTACAAAATAGCTTAATGTTGAATATGAATAAAACTCAACTTCTAAATATATTTAGAATATCATCACCTTCTGTCATAATTGTTTCTATGACAATTATTCCTTGCAATAAAGTTAAAAACCTTGGTTTCATTTTCAATGATAACCTAAATGTCTCCGACAAGATAGCTAATGTGTGTAAATCAACTAATTATCAATTATATAAAATACGATCAATAAGGACATTCTTACCTTTTAGAATTTCTAAAATGTTAATATAATCATTAGTTATATCACGTATAAATTATTGTTGTTATCTATAGTATGGCCTTCCTGCTATTTTACTAAATCATTAAATAAAATCATTAGATCATCGATAAGAGTTTTACATCGTGTACAATTATATGACCATGCATCATTCAATTATCACTTAGTTAATTCTAAATGGTTAAATATGTATAAATATATATCAGAGATCTACCTTCAGATATTTAAAACTAATGTTGAAGGTACTGAAGAATCTTCTTCCGAGTTATTTGAATGACATCCTACACAGTTAAAAAAATCCGATTCCTACGACGATTTTATTTTAGGAATCGGATTCAAATTGGAAAACAGATTCCTGTAAAGTTTGTTTAGGAAACGGTTTATAAAATCGATTCCTACTATTATCGTGCAGGAATCGCATTATTATCGATAAAAACGATTCCTAAACTAATTATTAAGAATCGGTTTTTAAAAACGATTCCTAAACTAATTATTGAGAATCGGTTTTTAAAAACGATTCCTAAACAAATGATTAAGAATCGGTTTAAGTTATTGATGTAAGAATTTCTTAAATTATAGGAATATTATTTTTTTAATATAGAAAGAATAAAATATTATACCTTTTAATTATTTTAATATATTGATTTAATTGTTATCTATCCAAATTAATTATTAATTATTATTTTAATTTTATATTTAAGTTAATATACTGATTTTAATAAATAAAATATTATTTAAAAAACTAAAATTATGTAAGTAATCCTTTTTATGTATTTTTCTAAGTTATCATAATCTCATTCAAGTGACACATCGAATTACAATTTTAATCATAATTATATTGATAATACAATTGTAATCATGTTGAACTAATTGCTCAATATTGAATATAGGAGTTGGATATTGAATTAAATATTATAATGTATTATTATTGAATTTAAGTTTTAAATCTAACTTAAATGAACTTATATAATACATTATAGGAGTTAATACTTTGCTACGATACTAATATGTATTTTAATATTATATGTTACATCTAAACTTAAGTTCAAACTTACATCAAAAACTTACGTTAAACCGATTCCTATAGTATAAGTTTAGGACTCAGTTTCAAATAAACCGATTCCTATAACCATTTAAGAATCGGTTTCAAATAAACCGATTCCTAAACTAGAATTTTAGGAAGCGATTTAAAACCGATTCTCATTAAGAAACTCAGGAAACGATAATAACGCAAATAGGAATCGGATTTTGTAATATTTTGAATAATTGTAAAATAAAAAATATTTGTTAGACTATTTATATAATTATGAATATTGTATTCATTAAACATTTTTGTATAGGATTTATGGTTTCTGAGATACCGATAATGTCCGTATTCGGTTACTTTCCCCTATAGGCTATTACTCTATAGTTACCTACACATAATAATAATGAATAAGTAATATGTATACTACTTAATCATAATCAACACCTCAACACCGAAACATTCATATTATTAACTTGTAACTAAAGAGAAGGAAGAGCATGTAAAGGAAGTTCGATGTAAATTTGTAAATTATCCGCATAAAGATGATAATTAATATCCGGAAACTGGTGGGAAATGTAAATCAAAGGTAATAGATAAATTGAGAATAATATATGACTAAGTAGTTTGTTAGATGAATATTTATTATTAATTTTTATATAAATATATATTTTGAAGATACGATATAAACCATACTAAAACAGTATCAGATAACCCAATCAATTTTAATTAGCGATCTATTAGTAAATCACGCTTAATTGTATCAACATCTGATGATAAATCGAGAAGTAATAATTGTATATTTTTGTTATGATCTAAAGTCCATAAAATATCATCAGTGATAGAAATTAAAGTAGTTTCTGTACTATGACATTTTCTAAACCAACTCTGTTTGGTATCAAGAATATTAAAATGTAATAATAATTATTTAATTACTTGGCCACAATTTTTTCTATAATTTTACTTATAACGGGTAATTGTGATATTGGTCTATAATTGGTTAATATTTATTTATCGAGATTAAGCTTTTTTAGAAGTGGTATAATTACTGCATGCTTTAAAATATCATGTATTTTCCCAGATCTAAGATAACTGTTAACAACCGTGCATATAAAATGTGTTAGATAAGAAGCAAGATTATGAAATAAGGAAATAGGAAGAGGATCAAGAGGAGATGAATATTTTAAAGTTATGATTAAATTATATATGTCAACATATGAAACTGAACAAAAAGAATGAAAATAGTTATCGGAAGAATAATTCACAGAAGTTAGATCATATGATGTATCTAATATTAATAACTTATTGGGAATGGTGTAGAAGATATCGGATAACTTATTAATATAAAAATCAGAAAAAAAGATTGCATAGTTCCTTAGGTATGTATTATATATAGAGAGGCAATATATAAGTTATGTTTTATAAGATTATTTATGAAAATAAATATTTCAATATATTAATATATTATTCAATATATTTAACTATAATTAATAAAATAATATTATTTTGGAAATTAAAAGAATTAAGTAAGAGTATATACTATCAAAGAGTTTTCGAAACATCTAGAATCCTTAGAACAATATTGTGTATTATGATAATACTACGATAGTATGTACTTTACCTAAATATACTATACATACAAAAGTAATTGACTTTTTTCAACAAATGCAAAGAACATTATAAAATTTAAATGTATTCCTTACTTAATATATATAATATATACAGAATATATAACTATATAGTAATGATTCATTAATAATGAGTCATATGCTATAGCCATACTTATAAGTTATAACTCATAAGTTACAACTTATAAGTTATAACTCATATATGTTAACGCCATATTGAATGAATATATTTGTCAAGATTTATAAACATAAATACTTTCTTATGTGTCCCATGATTTATCTTCATTTTACTTTTTTATTTCTATTATTTATTTATTATTTGTAATTTGTGCACAAAGCGAGATGTAAACTATATACGAAATAAACATAAGCACTGGTATGACTATAATAAATACATGTATACATAACGATATAGCGTTAAATATGAGTATGGTTGTTATGGGTTTAGATGATGATGGGGTTGGGTATACGCTGATATATGTAACCCGGGGTATACCCTACAGACTGTATAAAGTATGGGTTATTAGCAGTTATTAGCAGTCTCTGTTTATTCGCGTTACATCTCCGCTATATCTCCGTTATAATCAACGGTAATAGATATGAACACATTTTACATTAAGTACAGTTACATTAAGTACATCAACAATATATTTAGAATATTAATAATACCAAGAATACTGTATATCATTATCATTTATTTTATAATATGAATTTAACTGATTATGTATATCAAAATATAACTGAAATAATTTGTTTACCTATAGATTATTATAATTATAATATAATATACAATGTGTTTAATATGTATTGAAATGTTTAATACTATAGTATATAATGTATAATGATATTATATATATATATATATATATATATAATTTAAATATAAAAAATACGTTTAGTGTATTATATATTATATATATCTAGAGATAACGAATGTTTTATACGTATTGTCTATTATATATATATATATATATATATATATATATATATATATATATATATAATCTATCCTATATATAATATGTAGTTACACTAAACATTGATGATAAAGAATGCAACCTATGTACAAACTAAATTAGTATAATGGAGTCATAGTATAATAGTTCCTGTAGTATAGGGGTTATCATTGGTGTAGCATTATAATGTTAGTATGAACTTCACCTATATGCAATATATGCAGTATACTATATATATATATATATATATATATATATATATATATATATAATATATATACAGTGTATATTATATTATACACACACATTATAATACATTCTATAATATATGCTATAAAATACTCTATATATAGTGTATTATACAGAATATATTATAGTACTATATACTCTAGTATAAATATATATATATATATATATATATATATATATATATATTATAATGTATACTCTAATGTAATCAAGTATTGTTATTTTTTATATATTAGATACGTATATATATACATGTTTTTTATTTGTATTCTATATATAGCACACATATTGATTACATAATAATCGTGAACTAATACTATACATACCGTGTATTATGTATTATTATATATTTTGTTTTCTGATTATATCCCTTATTATATAAACATAATATATGATGGATGAGCTTATATGCTTATGTGTGTGTATATGTGGGTATGTGTATGTATGTGTATGTGTATGTATATATGTGTGTTGTGTGTGAGTTTATGTGTGTGTATGTGTGTATTCACAGAGCTAGAGAGAAATGTCTCTCTAGCTATATGGCTATATTAATTATATATCTCTAAAGTAATACCTCCCAGCGTATACTCTACACTGCAGTGTTAGGATATACATTGCACTATAGCCTATATTTTATAAATAGAATTATTCACATGACCAACTCATTTTATTTTGATATTATTCAGAAAATACATTTTATTTATATGTATTTATATAGTACTATAGTACTATAGTACAATATATTGTTGTATACTATACAATATACTATAATGGTATCATTAATAAAGTTTTAATTAGTTTGTAAGCAAACTTTCAACTAAGATAATACTAGAGAAGCTGTCTCTTTATCGATTAAGTATGGTATCCATGGATACACCTTATTATGTAACGAGGCATGTGGAGTACACTGTTAGAAATAATGCTTCTTTGGACAATCATTTTAGTCCAAAGAACCCCATGATATTGGCATGAGGTTCTTTGGAATAATAAAATCATGAGAACCTTAAATACGAAATAAATATATGATAAATGGGTTATTTTCAATGATCTAAATGTAAAGAACCCTATTATTTTGTATAAGGTTCTTTGAACTCGTAAATTTAAAAGAACACTTTTCTATTACTAAATGTAATTCTAATATGTAATATGTATATATTTACAGTGTACATTTTATACATATTATTATAATTAAAATGTTATATTAATATATTTAAATACATTTTTGTAAATTAGTTATATAAATAATATTTTATAGTTTATAATCAAGTAATATATAATTAAATCTATTATTCATATTTAAACTACTATTCTAATTTTAAATATGTTATGATGAATGCAAATATATCCATTTTTAAATAACTCTGGTTTCTCTTCAGCCATGCATAAATATTTCGCTTTTTACTAAATTTGTCCGTGAAGATAAATAATTTAATAAGTATTATTAAATTTTTCTATCTATACTTTGTATGGAAATATGATACATGAATCATATTTAAATTGATATTTTATATCTAAATTATATTATTATATATTTTATAATATATATTTATATATATATATATAATATATATTATATATATAACTACTAAACTTTATTTATATTATAATAAGGAAACAAAAATCTAACATATATTCTTATATATTTATAATACCAAATAATAAAAGGGTTCTTATATATTTACAATTCCAATTAACCCTATATAAATAAAATTCAGAAAGGGTTCTTTAGTTTATTTGGGCCCAAAGAACCCTTTTGAAATAATATTAAGAAATGGGTCTTTAGGTTATTTTTGTCCAAAGACCCTTTTTTAAATAATATTCAAAAAGGGTTCTTTAGATTATTTTTGTCCAAAGAACCTCACAAAGGGTTCGCGTACAGAGTCATCCAATGAACCCTTTATTTTAGTTTAAAGAACCTTTATTTCTAACAGTGTAGACGTCATGTAATATTAATGAATTAACTGTATATATGTCATAATCTGATACTTTATACATTAACATTAAAGTTATTGTGCATATAGTGTCATCGCACTTTGTTGAGGTGGTGTTATTTATTATATAACTTACATACGTTATTAATAGTCATTGTTATTGGCCTATTTTCAGGACATGGTGAATGTATTCATATATATGTGTATATATATACCTGATTCAGATATTGTACTATTTAATGTACAGTTTACATTGATAGTTTACAATAACATTATATGGTAGTATGATTGGTGCTAATTTGTAGGATATAAAAGTTAATCTTAACTATACAATTAAATAAATTATTATATATTGTATATAATTATGTATATATATACTTAGTCAACTATTGATATCTAATTATCCAGGAGACCGAATAAATGTGTCTGGTATATGGATGTTCTGAGATATAGGAATTCAGATATATTGAGAGTTGACTATATATATATAAATATATATTAATTATACATATATTTCCTTTATTTAGGCATATATATATATATATATATATATATATATATATATATATATCTGTCATCTATGTATATCTCTATCGTCCATATATAGACTTATATATCACATATATCGCAATATGAATCATGATATAACAGTTTATTTATATGATTTCATAAACTATCTCCTACCACGATTATAGTGTTATAACAATAGTATTACACCATTGTTATTAGCAGCACCACCTTCATAGTTATAACGGGGTTTTACCAGAAAAAACTGTTTATTTTTAGTCCGTTAGCTTTATTTAGCATGCTAACTTTAATTCGTTTGCGCTCAAACATTTGACTGCCTATTACATAACAACACATCGATTGTTATATCGCTGAGGTAACGTATCGTGCGTCATTATACCACATCCGGTAGCGCAGCCGTTATCTGATATTGCGTAATCCGTAGATCATCTTAATCACCCTATAACACTATTACCCTACTACCCGTACTATACTACCCAGTGGGTAGTACCCAGTGGTAGTACCCAAACGATGATATACTGCTGTGTGGTATAGTATACCCCACACGTATATGCATTCATGAATGCATTGCACACACACGCACACACACGCACACACATACACACACACAGTACGTCGCACACATATACACACACACATACATGCATTAATATGTGTATAATAAAGTTATTAATAACGTTTACAGGTTTTAATGTAGTGGATAATCACATATAACAATGCTATTCTATTAATATATAGACTAATGATATAATAGATAATAATACTATAGTATAATAATCATATAGTATAATAATCATATATGATTAATATATGCATCCAGTTAATCTAGATATCTGGCTATGTTGATAACAATTGTTACAATAATATAGATAACGGTTTTATCTAACAACAATAATGTCGACTACACCCATAAGAATGTAGGTGGCGACTATTTATAGTCAGATTATATAACACAAAGTTAAAAATGGACTCGTTTATTATCAGGTGACGAGTACGACGTTGAACTAGATCGAGGACGAGTTAGAGAGAACTCACCCATATCCAGGACAGACTCGTTATTTTTAGTGAACGAATGAACTTTAAATAGGATATTCCTGTTTTTTTTTTAAACTGGCAATCAACCATAAACTTAGATCTAGGGTGTATCAAGGACCTATATAAGTACCATGCAGGACCTGCATTGTATGTCTCTGCTGATGTACCCGGTAGGGGTTCTAAGATACGTTACGATTATGGTGCACCCTGATACCATTCATGGTATCGTTGAGCAAGAGTGCCTGGATTATAGAGGTGTGTAATGTTATATAAGTTACTGCTATTACATCATAGTAATAGTTATTTATATTTAGATGAGTGTTATTATTAATACATCGTGTATATATAAGTATACTTACTATTACTGAGCTATTCGTGTATATTTGATGTACAGAAATACGTAAGTTATTATATGTATATAATAAGTTATAATATATATATATATATATATATATATATATATATATGTATTTCATAATATACTATATTTATCAAGATATTATACTATTATATTAAATTTCACATGTATTATATTTTTAGGAATATTATTTAGAATAGAATAATATAAATATTTTATTAAATAGTCATATTAAATTAAAAATGTACATTTAAAATATAATATTTATTCTATACAATATGTGTACTCGATTCGATATTATAATATATATGTTTTAGTTAATAATACTAGTCATGTATTTGTAATGATGTATATGTATGTATGTGTGTCTGTGTGTATATATGTATGTGTATGTATATATGTGTTAATTCAATAAAATAGTTACTAATACCTACTGATAATCACATGCGTATAACCACACTGTATAACCATATCTATAGATATAGGTATAGGTATATATAGGTATATCTACACAACAGAACTAAGCGATACTAAGCATAATAAAGACTAACAACGATAAAGAATTCACGATCGCGATCGCTAAGTTATATTTAAGATGGAGTAGTGATCACGAGTGACGACATGTCACATGACATGTCACCTGATAAGTCACGTGATACACCCGCCGTCGTCGTCGTCGTCGACAGTTAAAAAGTTATAAAAGCGCTAGTTTCACCGCATTCGAGATTATAACAGAGATCGACGCCCGCACGATAAGTCGTTCGAGCACCCCCTCTCTCCGAAACCACGATGATGATGAACACCCGCCACTTCCTGGTTCTGCGTAACCTTCAGGTGGGCTGTAGAACCGCCGCCCTGTCCACCACTACTACGACCTCAGACCCTAGCGGTCAGTACGATTACGATATCCTCATTCTGGGCGGTGGAACGGCCGGAAGTACTATGGCATCTCGATTCTCGTGCAATAAGAAGCTCAAGGTCGGCGTCGTCGAACCCAGCGAAGTTAGTAAATAACAACAACAACAACAACAACAACACCACGTGCTCTTCGTATCATTAGTTACTAAATATAAGTGATTATACTAGTTATAATTGCATACTTTTTAATAGCTATGAAATTCATTAATAATAGATAGAATATAGAAAACATTATTATTAATATATATATATATATATATATATATATTTATATATATATACATATATATATATATATATATATATATATATTAGCAGGTATCATATTAACATTAGAGACTCGTAATGCATATCATATTACTATTTATAACAATAGTATAATAATTGATATCATAATTGATGAGTATACTATGACAGTATTAGAAGATAACTATAATAATCATATGAATTATTAATATAAGAAATGACGTAATAACATAACTATGTATTATTAATTATTATCTATATGGTTGGTCATATTGAATGTATTCACGTAAATATTTTTATATATATATATATACTTTATAGTATATTTATATACACTATATATAATTATAAATATATAGTAAACATTTAAAATAATAACATATATATATATACATAATTAATTTAATTGTTTACTATAATGTACTTTATTAATGTCATATATACACATACATGTGTGTGTGTGTGTGTGTGTATTGTATACATTATAGTCTATAAACAACTCGCTAGGTGCACTATTACCAAGCTATGTTTACATTGGTGGGAAGAGGACTTAAGAAGTTCGAACAAACCAGTAGAATGACAGTAGATGTCCTTCCTAAAGAGTTAGTAACGCTTAATTATACATCTAGGTAAACTTTAAGTATATTTATCTATAGTTAATTATTTATATACATATATATATATATATATATATATATTATACATTTACATATAATTAGTTATATAGATGTACGATATATAAATAATCATTCAAATAACTAATGAACAACCTCTTTTATAAAAACACCTAAGTAACATATTACATTCACTGCTACTTGTGATATTAATAAAGCATGCTTTTAACACATTCCCCGGTATGATCACTTATTTAAATAAATTAATATATATATATATATATATATATATATATTTATATCCCTATAGAGTATATATATTATTATAATTGATATACTCTGACGATGCCAAGATTAACCCTCCCCACGCACCTATATAGTACACGTAGTGATGTATACATTCTCCCTATGACGTCATCGCGTACCCTTCACGATTACGCAATACCATATTGCATAATACCACATTTACGTAACAGATGCGATTGGATCAAAACTAAAGTAGTTCAGATAGACCCGGATGTGAATACCATTAAAACCGAGGACGGGCAGAATCTCAAGTACAAGTACCTCATAGTAGCTCTCGGTATCAAGTTGAACTACGAGAAGGTATAACTACTATAGTATCACATAGTCCTATGTTACCTATTACCTAGTACACGCTAGTACCTAATACATATGGTATCTAAGTTCATGATAGAGTACTTAACGCATACTTAATAAATAATATACCTTATAATTAAATAATAAATTACACACACAAACACACACACACACACACACACGCACACACATACACACACACACTCATATATATATATATATATAGATATATATATATATATATATAGTTCATGAATATGTACTAGATCAAATACACATATAAAAAATAGGTCATTGTCATTGCATAACAAGCACTTTTACACTGTACTAGTGTTACGGTAATAGATCGCCAGTTTTATCTCCGTTATTTATAGTTACCCTACATCAATATAAATACCCCCCCCCATTGATTTATTACCCTCAATGTCAGCTATTAATAATAATTGTAATCGGACTACGTTATATGATACATCAATTACACTTATTAGTAGGAGAACATCCATGCATAGTATACTATAATATATTGCGTAATGTCGTGTAATAGTGAGTCATATTAATACACAAATAGCCATTGCGTTATATTATAATTCTATGTTATAACATTTATAAATACTATTTAATATAAAGGCCACATAGCCCTATGTACTATAGTACAATTTAAAAATTAGTTTTTAATTCAAGCATTTTTGATCTACATTCGACGCTAATTTATCGCATACATATGTATATACAATATAGGTAATATATTATACATAGGCATGCATACATTGAATATCATAAATTAAAGTACATAACTACTAAATACATATATTACATGTGATACATAAATTACGCAGACGTTTAATTATGAGTCATAGAAATGATAGAAATAGTATACCCAAACCCAACCACTGATAATAGGGGTGGTCCTACTATCTTTGATAAACCATACTTACGAACATGCATATTTTCACGTATGGTCGATTAGTTATATATATATATATACCGTATATAATATACGTGACACTGTTAATAACAATGAAGGCTATAAAAACGTACTTATTGTTTTTACTATACTGTTATATAACATCACCACTGTATGATTATAATCACCCTGTGTAACATTATTATACAAGACTAGACATCATACTAGATAGTATTATAATGCTACAACTGTTACGTTACATTATATAATAACCCTGAATAACTATAGTTATATATACTTTATTAACTATAGCATATATGCTTTAGTCGTAATGATATGTATGTTGTTGGTTTTAATCCATATGCACGAAATCATGGAAGTTATATATATGTATATGTTAACATATTAAATAAGAATATATATTAAATATAATAAATACCATTAGATGTTCTTTTAATAGACATGTAGGTATACCTATAACATTCACGTATAACCTATGGAAGTTATGCTGCTGTATGCTAAGTAAACCGGTCCCCTCTCTCTCTTTATATTTCTCTCTCTCTATCTCTCTCTCTTTCTCTTTCTCTCTATATCTATCTATCCCTTTCTCATTCTCTCTCTCTCTCTGAGATGATGATGATGTTAACCCCATTACCCTACCTGCACCCCCAGATAGAAGGCCTCGTTGAAGCCCTAAAGGACGACCCTCGAGTGTGTTCTAACTACAGCGCAGACTACGTTCGCAAGACCTACGCGGCAGCTCAGAACTTCACCCAGGGTAATGCTATCTTTACGTTCCCCGAGACACCCATTAAGTGCCCCGGAGCCCCGCAGAAAGCCATGTTCCTCGCTGAGGATTACTTCACATGCGTTAGTCGGATGTGATGGGGATACTGGGATGTTTGTTAATAAGATAAGTCTATATGTTACCTGCTTCCTAATGGGGAGGTTATAAGCGATGGAGTGGATTGGTGCTATGTTTGTAGTTGTACAACATATATGTATATATATACGAAAGCTTACAATAAACATCTTATTTGTAGAGAGACCTTGAATAATTATAATTCATGTGTCAAAACTGAATTGAGATCATTTTAAATATAGGGTACACTTGAGCAGTGTTTGTATTTTATTCTGACATTTGGTATCTACAATGAGATATTATTCCCATTTAAAACTTTTAGATAATCATAGTATCATTTCCAAGTCAACACATTTAAAGCAATGCTAACAATTCCTATATATTATTAAGAAAACGAACACTTCTATTAGTAATGCATGTGGTCTATACTTAGGTAGGGAAGAGAGATAAAGCCACAGTGATGTACAACACCTCTATCAACAAGCTGTTCGGAATACCCAAGTATGCAGTCACACTACAAAAACAAATAGACGAAAGGTAAATATTGAATTTAGATATGACCCTATCAATATGTTTATTTATCAAACATATTAATAAGCATTTATTAATATTAAATAACCTACTTATTACCTTATATACTCACCAAAGAATATATTTATTCTCAATATATGTATAGATCATACTATGATCATCATAGGTCTTTATAAATTATAAATTATAATCCTATGTATGTTTTTTATTATATGTATAAAACCTATATTTATTCACATAATGACTTATATAATATTTTGCCAAACAGAAATATACAACTAAACCTCAAGAATAGACTAGTGAAAGTAGACTACAAGAAAAGTATAGCATACTTTGAAACAGACGATGGTCTTAAGGAATATTCAGTTAGTTATGCAAAGATAGTAGATGAAAACATTGTAATCAATCATGAATCATGATTCATGATACTTATATACAGGAATACTTCATACATGTTTTACATTGAACCACATATCATGTATAATTAGTAAAAATATATTTGATAATTAATTAAATAGAAATATATACACTATATAATATATCATAACTAAATGCGTTTAATTATTTAACTTCAATATTACCTATACGCTTTGATTATTATAAATATATGTTATACATTTATCATCTCTCTCAGCAATGATCACACAGGCGTGAGCGTGTGTGTGCCTCACTCACACACACACACACTCACACACACACATTCACACACCGATACACTCACACACCCACAGTACGAGATGCTACACGTGTCTCCCCCCTGTACCCCTCCCGAAGCCATCAAGCTACTGGCCGATGAATCGGGGTACGTGGCTTGTGACAATAAAACCCTGCAGCACCCCAAGTACCCGAATGTATTCTCCCTCGGAGATTGTGCTAATCTGGCCACTTCTAAAACCACTGCTGCCATTAGTTAGTGGTCCTCAGAATATATTTACACTATTTGTGAATACATACACACATATATGTGTGATGTTTGTGTATTGTGTATGTAATACATATTATGCATATTTCAATATATATTAGATATTTAATTATTGAATTACAACTTATTGTTATATATTTTCTAATTTTGTCTAATGTGTGTTTAGTTACACTGTTATGTTTAATTACAAGTTATATATATATTACTTGTTATTATCTATGTATACTATAACGTTAATGAATTATTATTATATATGTAGTAATATATTATTAATATAGTAACTTAATCTACAGGTTCCCAAAGTGCAGTGTTATGTAGGAATCTTAAAGCTGTCATGGAGAATAGACCAATGACACAAGAGGTTAGGCACTATAGTATTAGTAGACACATGGGGTTAAGCACTATAGTATTAGTAGAAGTATTAGTAATAGCAAAACCTTTGGTAAAAGTATTAGTATGGTATTTTGTTCTTCTGTTTAGCTAATATAAGCATAAATCATATATATATATATATATATATATATATACATTAACTGATTTTCAATAATTATAATATATAAAGAATGATACTTACTCACATATCAATAAGAAGCATACATACGGTTTCTACACCTCCACCTAACTACACAAACAGTACGACGGATACACGTCCTGCCCCCTAGTAGTCACCAAGAACAAATGTATCCTAGCTGAGTTTGGCTACGAAGGCAAGATAATGGAGACGTTCCCCTACGATCAGGCTCAGCCTAGATACACGTCATACCTCGCCAAAGCTCACTTCATGCCCGCCCTCTATTGGATGGGACTCGTCAAGTTAGTGTTAACATGATTCATTGTTGTCGTTACTTTAATATAGCTAATACTGATACTAACTATTACTTAGATATTTACTAATCATTATTTATTAATTATTTTAATGTAGAAATTATATAATCACTACTAAGCATTTATTAATTAACTTATTAATATAATATTTTAAATAAACTATTTATAAATTTATGAACTTATATTTATAATCTATTTTTAAACATAATTAATTTAGGTATTATTAGATAACGATGTAATAGTTTGTAATTCAAGTAATACCTAGCCTAATCTATGTTCTTATTTAAATAGGGGATTATGGAATGGCCCAAAGCTTGTAAGAAGAATATTTCATCTCGGATTCTGTAAATAAGAAGTCTATTATATAATATAGACCTATGTTATTGAAGATCTATTTCAAGTATTAATGTATATATAATTTATATTTTTCGAAGAACAATAATAGTATATATTATATAATATTATATAATATATTATGAAATATAGAATTAAAATTATTAAAAATTTAATATCTATATAATTTCTCGATAAAAAACAAAAATGTGATTAAAATATAATATTATTTGAGGTACATTTAAAGTATTTTTTATTTACTGATAAAGTATCGCTCATTCTATTATCAATCAATTGTATTATGAACTTTTATTATTACGAATATGTAAAAACAAATAAAACAATTTTTTTATTAAAATAGTCGTTTATTCTCTACAAAGCAGCATTACATTATTACGAGTTATTAATATATTTGATAAGATAAAACAATAAACAGCTTATTAATGATGGCGACACAACCTCGTAATAAGAAGCTGCAACGATTATATCTTTAACTAATCGCTGTCACTCTCAAAGAACACACGCACCCTTTTCTTTCTCTTCTTACGTATTAAATCTTCTATAGTTTCTTCTTCATCATCTCCCCCTTCCTTCTCCTTATCGTCTGCAGCACTGCTAGTAGTGGTAAAGCTAGACGTAGGTGTTGCGGACACTCTAGTTTGAGATGGTTGACCAGTGGTCAAGGTAGGAGAGATGCGGCCAGAGTCAGAATCACTGTGGTCATCTGACACGACCGTAGTGCTTCTCTTGGCAGAGGAGTACTTCTTGAAGACGGAGATGTTCGGGGAGTTGGGGACGCCATCTGGTGGTAGGGGAGGATATCGTATAAAACACGCCAGCATACATGTATCATTGTAGCAAGAGTTTACGTTGAAGTATTATTATTATCAGATATAAGTAATGGAAGGGTAATTATAAAAGAAATACTGATTTTTGAGACAATTATACTACTATATATATATATGTAATGATGGACAACAATAGAAAATATTCAATATGACCTATGTGAAGCCCTTTAGGGGAAATACCACACATGTAATATAAACAAGAAAAGTACACAGAAAACAAAAATGTATTCTAATAAATAATTATTATTATTATTAATTATTTACATAAAATAAATCACAATACATCCTCTATGAATGTAATTATTTGATTTTGACATACAAAATAATCTCTAGATAATAATAATGTGTACTTAACTAATAGTTTATAGAAATATCAATATTAGATATATCTACATACATTATTAATAAAATTCATTCAATGGTATAGATTTATATTAGATTATATAATAATAAATAATTATTATATAATCTAATATACATAATTATTAATTATATAAATAATATATATACTTTACAGACAATATCGTTATAAAATTACAGTGTAGTTTAGATAAATAATATATATACTTTACAGACAATATCGTTAGAAAATTACAGTGTAGTTTAGATTGTAAAGCGCTGTTCACATGAGCAATCTATTCAAGTAATTTCGCAATGGAATTCTTAAGAATTGCTAAAATGTGACAATATGTGTTTTTTCTGCGATTATTGATAAATGTTCTAATCCGAATTTATTCTAGTTTTGTGACAATATATGCAATTGGTAAATAAACATATGTACAAGTATATTAACAAGTATTAATGCATACGCATTTACCTTTCTAGGGGTTAATCTATTTATAATAGTTTACGATTAAAATTGATTAAAATTATGTTATTTAATCGTTAACGATCGTTTAATTAATAATTAATAAATAATTAATAATAATGAATTAATAATTATAATTATAATATCCTTATATAATTATTAAATTATGAATATATATATATTACCACTTTATGATTATATAATGAACTTAAGTTCATAATTTCATTAAATATATGTATTATTAAGTATTCTACTGAAAAAATAGATTGCTCATGTGAACACACTAAAATTGATACCGCTAGGGGATTTTAAAACTTGAATTCTTAAGAATTCCATTGGAAATTGCAGGAATAGATTGCTCATGTTAACAACGCTTAAAGATTATAAATAATAAATGTTTTTCAAAGCAAATATACCATATATATATATATATAATGGGTAGTATGCATTTATTATAGATTACTTTCTATGACTTCATTAATAATGTAATAAACAATAGAAACCTTCATCATCACTAGACATGATGAATCTTCTTTTGATAGGAGATAAAACATCCTCATCAATAACCAGTCTCTCTTCATCACTGCTATCACTGCAATCAATTATATCAATATATATATATATGTGTGTGTGTGTATATTAACAAGATTATATTATTAAAATATTGTCAAAATACTGTTATGCAATACTTGTTATTTATATTTAAATATAATGCATATAACATGATTGTTATGAAATACTATAGTATTCAAATTAAATATATTATAAATTTTGTTTTATTCTTATTTTTAATATAATATAATAACAAAGATTTTCCGAAGGAAAGATATAACACTTACGCGAAATCGTGTAATTCGAATTTGTATACAAAATACCCTGGTGCCACCTATAGCGGGTTACTTTTAGGAACTATGCGTTGTTTATAATGTAAATTCGTATTTAACTATACACTTTTAAAATGTTAAATAATATGCTTTAAATTAATATTTATATGATGAAAACTAAGTGTTCATTACTAATATATTACAAACAAATATGATATTTATGTTTTAAATGCTATAAGTATATATTTAGTAAGTAAAAGTTAATTTATATTGCATGTAATTTAATAGAGCAATGAAAACATTGTTGTATGCAAACAGAGCCGAACCTAAATCTATTTCAGTGATTTCGATACTGCTGCTAGCAGCGGCCGGGGATATTACTAAATTACGTTGCATGCATAGGGAGTGTTATATCTTTGCTTCGCAAAATATTTGATAATAACTTATTTTATATATATATATTTAACAAAATTACCTTTGATTATACCAATTAAAAATATAGATCCTTTAAAATTAAATTAAAATATTATTTATTATTTATAATTATAATTAAAATAGTTGTTGAAATTAATTATTGTGTAACTTGCCTATCAGAATCTTGAACTTTAGGTTTCCTGTATAAATAAAATTTATTAATTATATTTAAAATAATATTCTAATAACATTAATAAAAACAATAATAAATGTAGAATATAAATATAATATATATATTAAAAACTATTATTAAATATGTATATTATAATATAATCTTAAAATGTAATTATTTTTTAATACATAACTAGATATAAAATATATTTGGTATTAGATATAAATTATATATATGATATATATCATATAATTTCATTATAATCATTACTAAACTTGAATATAGGAATACTATCTTAATATTAATGTATATAAAAATAACATTTCAGACATAATTTATTATATATAAGATAGTATAATTTTGTATAATAATTCATAACATATAAATATATATGTTTGTTTAATTAATATATTTTGGAATTATTATATTTGAACTCTTGTTAGTTAATGATTTTAGTTTGTAAAATTATATTAATTTAAATATTAAATATTCTGAGAAAAATAATATTATATTATTCATACATAATCCCTATTATCATAAGATGTAAGGCTTTAATTACTTAATAAAGTCTTTAATTATAGTTTTTAATTATTCAATAAAGTATTTTTTATTTTTAAATTATATTTATTATTTTTATATAATACAATATAAATTATTTGTATTACATTTTTTACAATTAATTCAAATTAACTTGTTTATAATAACTTGTTTATTATATAGAGAAGTATATTATATTATATAATAATATTATATTTTGGGTATATAATATATATACAATAAATAATATATTTATAAATTAATTTTATAAATTGAATATCAATATTTTCATTTATTTTTGATATTTGGAAAACAAAATAATATCTATTTATATATATATATATATATATATATATATATATATATATATATATATAAGGGTGCAGTTCTACAAGTAGAATCAGGTTGAGAGGCATGCCTATATTTGACATTATATAATGTAACTGCGCAATACAACTTCGTAAACAATTGATAATATAATAGATGCAAAAAAATCAACACATGCCTCTAGAGAAACATGATTCTATTTGTGTAGAACCTCAGCCTAACATATATTTATATATCAATAAGTTATACAAAACATAAAATATCAAATGAAATTTTTGATATTCAATGTATGTATATTTATTTGTTAAATATCAAGCTTAATTTATGTATATACAAATTATACATTATAACTATATTAATTTATTAAATAATATATGTCATTATTTAAATGTTTAATTTAAAAAATATTAAAATAAACCATTCAATTTATCAACTAAGATATGTATATAATTTAATAAATAAAAATATTATAAATATATATATATATATATATATATACAGAGCTGGGCACGATACTCAAAAAATGTATAATAGATACAATTACAATTACACACTTTTTTCTTATAATAGATACAACTACAATTACTTTAAAAAAAGTAATAGTAGATACAATTACAAATACAGAATTGTCTTAGTAGATACATCTTAGTAGATACAAATACATTATAATTATATAAAATATATATAAACATATAGATTTATAAATTATATAGATATATATATATTATATCATATAATATATATGTATATATATATATATATATATTCATCGATGTCGAATTTGATAGTACATATCAAGGTACATTACACGGAATAATATCCCGAAATATTTGCAAGAAAGTTATTTTCTAGCAAGTTGTAGTGACCCCTTTTAAGTATCTATATTTCCCGAAAATTGTCGGAAAGTAATGGGTAAAGTAACTCACTACATTCTCCTTGATTTATCAGCTGCCTTCTATACCCTTGTCCATAATATCCTTATAAATGGACTATCCTCTATAGGAATATCTTGTACTTCACTCGATTGGTTCATCTCATACCTAACTGGTCATTTGTTTACCAAATTAGCATAAATTCACTAATTTCTAAACCTCGTAAAGTTACTCATGGAGTACCTCAAGGTCTGTCCTTGGTCCTCTCCTATTCAATATCAATCTACTTCCCTTATTTAAAATTATTGACAAATACCCCCACTATAGATCCATAGTCGACTATCACTCGTATACAGATGACATATTACATTGTAGATTGATATATCAAGGTTTATAGACCCTAACAATGCAATACATTTACTTAACAACTGTATTACTGATATACATAACTGGCTCACCAACAACTCCTTATCACTAAACTGTCTTAAATAACAATCTCTAACTGAATCATTGCATATTAAAACATCTACTACTATATTCCTTCCACCACAAATTACCATTAACAATTTGAGTATTTCTTATGCTAATAAAGTAAAAACTCTTGGTATATTAATCGACCCAACACTAAAATTTCACATTCCGACTAAATCACTATCACAGTCAATTAACTACATACTACAAAACTTACGAACAATAATACCCTTCATTAATTGTAATACTGCAATCTTCTCGCTACATCCCTCATTCTACCCCACATTGATTACTATAATTCCTGTCCATATAGGGACATATATGCCTCCTCACAATCTAATAAATAAACTCCAACGCCTTCAAAACACAGCTATCAGATTTATATATTTTTCAACATAGCTAAATATTCCAGATAACATATATCTCCTCTAAGAACCAACTTACATTGGCTGCCAATAAAATCCAGTATAATTTATAATATTTCACTCATCATACATTTATCTACTCACTATAACACACCAGACTATCTCGCCAACTTACTAACTTCCCAACTTAACTATTTAAAACAACAAAAATAAACAAATTTAAATTAAAAACTCCAGTTCTATCATATTTAACATCTGCCCAACATAAATCTTTCTCCGTCCATGCTCCAAAAATCTGGAATGATCTACTTCACCATATCCGGTCAATTGACTCAACTGTAATACTCAATTTAAATCTCAAAACATGCCGTTTTCTCAATAAATACATTAAAAAGCACGTCCGAAAACTTCCATAAAGAAGTTGATAGAAGTGCTTAAGGAATTAGGTAACTGGTAACAAGTAACTGGTAACAAGTAACTAAAATTATAGTTAACTTGCTAGAAAATAACTTTCTAGCAAACAATTCTGGACATTATTTCCGGAAAAACTGGTTGTGGGATACCACCTTTAAAAGGACATATTACATACTTACACCTTATAACGTGTTCTTCAATAAATGATATAGAATACATATGTTGACATTTAATGATACCAACGAGGAATCTTTTAGTGTATACATTGGTTGTATACACGCTGGTATAACAGCGTTTATTTCATCTGAAATTATACTATGATCCATTACATATTATAGAGAAATATACATTATTACAATATACTATTTTTCAACTCAAAATAATCAGCGACCTTTAATTTCGAATGTTCAACACGAATATAGTAAATTATCAAATATACAAAAAATAAATTATTAATATATTATTAATTATTATTATTTAGATAAATCATATTTATTAAATTGATTTTATCTTTCAAAGTAATATATAATTTTGAATTATAAATAAATTAGTATATAAAATATATTATAAAATTAATGTCTTTGTTTTCAATAAATGTATATAATGGTTTTTGAGAATATAACTATAATTGATATATCATAATTTTTAACAATGAATTAATTTCAATATTTACAAAAGATATTTTATTAAAAATATATTGATGATTTTATATATTAAAATTAATTTATAATATGCTAATATAAAATATTTATACAAAATACATATGATGTCCAAATGATATATTATTTAATGAAATGTATCTATTTAAATAATTGTCTTAGTAGATACGTATCGTAGATACTATTTATGACTAATAGATACGATTACAAATAGTTTTATAATTTTTATAATAGATACAAATACAAATACAAATGTATCTACGATACTGATTTTTTGCCTTAATAGATACTGTATCGGCGATACTGCCCAGCTCTGTATATATATATATACTTATCAAATTATTTATAAACCTCTTATTGGAATTTAGGTCGGCAAAAATATCATCTTCTAAACCTTCTTCTGGACTATAAAATAATTATATAATTATTAAATCATCATTATTTAGTGTAGTTATATTTTGAAATTATCTGTAATTTGAATTACACAATAAAAACTTACCTATTATCTCCCAAACAATCATTCAAGATTTCTAGTCGATTTTTTAAGCTCAGCTTGGATATGATTTTTATACGCCAAAACATTTCCTATTGGATGGATTTACATAATAGTTAATATTAGTTTGTATTATTATATTATATGTATTTAATTATTAATCTATACAATTACATTATTAAAAAATCAGTAATTTTCACAATAAACTTATAAACAACAAAATAACTGAATATACATAAATAAAATAGTAATATGCTCAGTAAAATTCCTATTTATTTTTAATCAAAATAAATTATAATGATATCTATATTGAAATGACATATATATCAACTTATCTACTTATACTGTATAAGTTATACAAGACATTTCTATTTATTAACATGGTATGCATGCATACTAAATCAGAGTATAATATTTGAAGCGTGAAAATTCCACTTAAAATAATAGAAAATCAAAAGGTGTGAGATAGGTGCAATAGACATATATTATAAATATACATATTGAAATAGAAATAACGATATGATATGTTAGATTGAAATAGAATGAATCGTATTCTATACTATAGCAAAATATAGAAATAATTATTTAATAATATGCCTATGATATATAAAGTATATTCATATGTGCGAGGCAGCAGATTAATGTACAATTAAATATACAATATGTCAGATTGTGATAGAAAGAATCAGGGTGTCATGTGACCTGTTCCTTTGGTTCGGTGATGTGTAGTCTTCTTAGCATCAGTTTGAAGGTCGTGTCCTTCATCGCCTTATTGTGCTTCTCAGTGATAGGTACCAGAGGAGTGGGTCCTATCATGGTGGTATTAACGTAGGGTTAGGTAGATAAACATACTGTATTAGTGTCTAGTAGGTAGTAGAACTAATATTATTGTATACTAATTATTTAAAACTATACAATAAATAATTATTAAAATTAATAAAAATTTAAATTAAACAACACAATGAACAATAGATTTTTCCAAAGGATTTTATAAAATAGAAATAAGAATAAATTATAAACTTTTATATATAAACACTGTAATAAATGTTTATAATATAATAACTCTTATATAAAGGATAATAACATTTTATATTTTTAATATTATTATTATTTACTTCATTAACTTCATGATATTATTTATTTCCTTTGATATTACACTTTTGGAAATTGAAAATTATCATTCATTATGAAAATCACATGTATAATTTATAATGTAATATTGGTATTATTTATAATGGTGGATGCCGTTGTAGTAGGTGTGTTTATGTATTTTAAGATAATGAGTGAAGCATGGTTGAATATTCTCGATATAGAATCACTAATTGATTGTATAACCATAGAAATATTTATATATTTAAATTGAATAGTAAACTCACTAAGTGAGAAGTCAGGACAGCTGCTAACTCATATTTTTTTTAAATATTGCAATATGGTTCAGGTATACAAATTTGAATATAATACAAAAATCAATATATATATATATATATATATATATTGATTATTGTATTATATTCAAATATATAAGTTATCCCACTACAAGTATTCCCGGAAATTATTGCTAGAAAACAATTTTCTAGCAAGTTGTAGTGGGATACGGTATCCGGATACCCAGGAAAAATTTAAAAAATTTAAAAAGTTTAAAAACAATAACGAAGTTGATTGGTTGATTATAATCATTAATAGCCTAATATATGATTTCGAGCAATACTGGCGCAACTAATCTTGTAGTGGGATACCCTTCCAGCAACATTATGTAGCAAGATAATATTTCCGAAAAGTTGTAGTGGGATACCCCTTTATGTAATACATAGTATATAGTTTTTAAAGAATAATTTAATTGATTTTATATTATAAAAATTACTTTATAATTATTAACAAAGGCTGAATTGATTTAGTTTTTCTATACAAAATTTCTTATAAAAAAGATATTGTTATATAATCAATTATTAATTAATGATATCATTATAAATGTATATATCACCATGCCTATATACATTATAAAGCAAATTCATCATATTAAAATTAGAATACTTCTGAGATTGGTATAAACCTTTATAATTATTTTAAAGTTATACTATAATATAATACATTAACAATATAACTATTATATTATTAATATAAGAGAATAATTTACTTTAATTAGAGATTCAAATCTCTTTTAATAGTTTTATTTGTAAAAAAATGTAATAACATATATATTAAGCGTTCACACCAAGAATATAGTGAGGTTAAATACTTTATAGATTGGTAATCCATTTTATTTAACAATATTATAATTTGTTTAAAATATTAAATATTATCATATTTAAATCACTGCCGAAATCTGGGATCTTTGTATATGTCCGCTATTTAATAAATTATATCATTTTTTAATAATGATATAAAGATTTATATTTCAGTGTGATAATTGCTTTATTTTTAATATAAGTACATCTAGTGTAAAATACTTTTGTTTTTAATTATTCGATATAGTAGATATGTTAACTATATGGTAGATGTATCAACATATATGTAATCTATTTAAAAATAGTTTGAAGAGTATTATTTCAAATTTAATAATATTTGAGTAACACTTTTCTAATAAATATGAATTATATTTTATTATTTATTTATATGAATTGTCAATCAATATGAATATGCATATTAACTCAGAATTAAAGTTATTTTATAATTTAAAGTTAAAGTTTAATTTAAGTACATATATGTATAATTAATTATAAATATTAATTAATAATAATCTATATATTCTATATATATACTATATAATATTTAAAAATGATATATTAATTATTATTTTTAAAATTGATTCAACTTATAAATACAATTGTGGGTGGTGTTTCTCCAAAGTAGAATTATGTTGTGAAGCAGTCATAATCGCCTGTACTTTATATCACACATGTGTTATACAAGGTTACACTTTGTAATGTAAAACATAGGCTACAACTATTTGAAACCTAATTCTACTTTTTTAGAATAGCACACAAAATAGTATATACGAATATGAAAAATGCAATTATGATAAATAATGAATAATATATTGATAATAGGATGTTTTCTATTAACGTGTAAATGCCCAGTATGCTTTGAGGTTTTGAGAATAGTTTTATACTAATTATACTTATTTATCAAAAGAAAAGTTTTGAATGATTGAAAAGTTATTATTAATCTATTAATTAATTGTAAATATATATTTAGGCAACAGTTCCATTAACTTAATTTTATTTCAATATTTATTATGAAAATTATCAATATAATATCTGAATAAAAATTGTGATAATTATTTGTCTAACACCATTAATCTATCAGTTATTCTTAATGATCTACGCCTAATATTATATTCACATACAGATAGAAACAGATACGTTGTTAGATATAGAAACATCACCTGCATCCTCTCCATCTTCCTCATCCTCCACATCTTGTAAGGTCCTCTTCAATACATTCCTGATCCATTCAACCATCTCACTTTGTCCTAACAAATATAACAATATAGTAATATATATTTAATATAAATTGTAGAGTATGATATTATATTTAATGTATCAAATGAAAATATATTATTTATAATATAAATAATAAAATGTCATTAACAATAATTTATAATTATTTATATTTAATATTAAATAGAATATCATGCTCTACAATTTATATTAAAGATATTACTATATTACAATTATGTAAATTAATGATCTTTATATGATAAATACCTAGGATATGTGATCAAATTAACATTAATTAATTCATTTCTCAATATTATTAATATAATATAATATTCAAATATATTCATTTTTAAACTAATGTATTATCAAGAGTTTAAACATTTAAATTAAATATATTATTATTATTATATAAAACTACGAAATATTTTTACAACAAATTCTATAATAATGAAAATAATATTTAATCAATTATTATAAAAAATTTAATTTATGAAATAAAATGTAATATTATAATTATATTAATTCTATTATTATTATTATTATTATATTATATAACATATATCAAATTAAATTTCACTGTTATCAAAGTGGACTAAATTCATATTAAATACATACTACATCTAAATTATAATGTTATAAACGATGGCCTTAACAGGTCCTATTTACACAAAACATGATATAATTTCAATATAATTTAATTAAAATAAATGTCATACAATACATACAAATTATTATAAAACTACACATGTATTAACAATACTAATATGATGATGATATAGCTAGGTGGGTCTATGTGATAAGGGAAGCTACCTTCTCCTGTAGCACATTGTACGCCATGTTTAGCTTTTTTGTACCATTCACTACCAGCATTCATGTGTTTCTCATCTTCATCATCAGATGATGAAGATAAAGAAGATGAAGATGAATCAGAGCTACTTCCAGTGTCCGTAGAGTATTGATTCTCGTTGAGAATTTCTATTATTATTGTTGATATTTGTTAAATCAGTGTAATTCAGAATATATCAATAATTATTTTTTGCCTACATTTATCATAAATATGTATACATTTTTAATATGTTATAATTATAAATATATTTAATTTATTAAATAAGTAAAAATTAATATAAAATGTAATTATAATAGATATATCTTTCAAAATATAGAATTAATATTAAATAGTAACCATTGTCATAAATGTCATAAGTTCATATAAGCATTCAAATATAATAAAAAAAAAAATAAATTTTAAATATAAAATATTGAAATAATAATTTCATAAATATTTAATTTATTAATAAAGAGTAATTAAGTGTATTTTTAAAAACTTAAAATTATAAAAATAATAAATTTTAATAATATAGATATTTTAAATATAAATAAAAGTAAATATGTATTAAATAAAAGGTTAATATTATAACAATTATCTATAATTATATTTATGTATTTACGAGCTATAATTTCAGTGTTCTTATTGTAATAAATAATTAAAATACAACTTAATATAACCGAATCCCATTAATATAACATACACTCAATTTCATTGATTAATAGATTAATAAAAGGGAGTGAATTAATTATATTAATTATATTGACAATTATATTAATTAAATTATATATTATATTATGAAATGATATATGATTACTATTATAATCTAATGATGTAACCCAAAGGTGGTAGGTGATCATATTTGTCAACCTCCCTTTCCTGAACAGGTCCTTTCTTTTTTCTAGATATAACCTGTATTTAAATATTAATATCAATATAGGTAAATATACAATATTATATATATGACTAGATTATTATTGATATAAATTACATTCTTAAAAGGGATCTTCCTTCTACAAATTATGAAAATAATTATTAATATTTTATTAAGATTAATATTATTCAGATCAGATATATCTATAACTTCTGAAACTTTCAATTGATTATATTAATAAGCTATTGAAAATCGATATTTTATAGAGATGCCTAAATGGGGTTTCATACAGATTTTGATTCATTTTAAAACATTTACCGGATATCATGCACGACAAATATTTAATACGCAATTTATATATAAACGCACGCATAAGGCATGTGTCGATCTGTCTGATATTAGTATAGCCGTTCACATTGAAACTGACCGATTTTTATGTTCGATATCGGGCTATAAAAAGTGGGCCTATATCAGGCAGTTTTTTTTTGTGTGAAACCCTTTTAATAGTAAATAAACATAAATAGTAATTTTTAAATTCATTTTTCTCAGAATAATTTTGTTATCTACCTATATATTTTACTTTTCAAAGTGTATATTTTATTATTATTTGTCTAGTATATATATATAAACAGTTCTTATCCTAATAGGAGTATTATACTCTGTAGTTTTAATAAAATAATTATTATGATAACATTCTTAAAAATTAATAACTTTTTTAAACATACTGGATTCATTATAACATTATGGATAAAAATTATATATATATTTATAATTATTGAAATAGATACTATTTATAGATATATATAATATAACATAATACCTAAGAAATATAAATATATATACTTTATACTATATTATATGTATGTGTGATATTTAAAGTATACATATAAATAATAAATTAAATAAATATACTAACCCTATGGATACTAACATCATAGAAATACAATAAATATACATGTTTTATTAATTAATTTAGATATGATAAGATATAATAAATAACCTGATTCCGGTTAAAGATCAATTTTAATTCTAAGAGCTTGTTAATAACTACTGTTTTTGATCTTTTCACTGATAGTTTTGACATTATATGTTTGAGAACATCTGCAATTGATATCAATAATTCAAATAAAACTGAATACATAATAGTAATAGACATAGATAACAATCATTATGGAGTTTTTAATATTAAAATGTTACAGCACATTCCTTCATAATTTAACATTGTTATTAATGAACAAATAAAAATGATTTAATAAAATAAAATAAATTTATTTATGTTTTTTAAATTAAAAATATAAACTAAAAATATAAATTATAGCATGAGTTTAATATTATCGCAAATATAGAAAAATAAGTAAAAACATATAATAGGTTTAAAGTTAGAACATTCTATCTGTACCTTAACCAATCTTTTACGTGTAAACTCGGGAATGTTAACCCCCCCATTTTAATTTACTGATATTATGTATATATTATGTTGTATAGGTTTTATAGTTACTGAGACACGAAAGAGGGCTGAATGTAGAGTGATATGATGTTTTCGCATCAAAGTAGACACATTTTTAAAATGATTTAATTAAATAAAATAAAAATCATGTACAATATTTTAAGGCTAACTTCGGGATATAAT
Source organism: Osedax fenrisi (assembly GCA_964019155.1). NCBI lineage: Eukaryota > Metazoa > Annelida > Polychaeta > Sabellida > Siboglinidae > Osedax > Osedax fenrisi. The sequence continues at coordinate 62,659,773 of OZ025243.1, forward strand.
GCAGCTAAAAAAACATAAACACACTAAAAATAACAATCCTCAAATATATGTATATTATATATTGTTTATTATTTAATAAAAATATGCCTACTTTGATGCGTCTCGGGTGTGATAATAGAACACTTTGCATTGTTATAATAGTCATGTGTTATTGTATTCTATATAGAGAGGCTAAGACATGAGTGAAGATTATATTAATCATAAGATTAAATTAATTCATAATAAAATATATATTAACATTATAATTTTAATTAATTATTCAGAAATATATATATATTTATATATATATATATATATATATATATATATATATATATATATATATATATATATATATATATATATATATATTGCATATAAATAAAGTTAACCATCAGTTTCTGAATATTCTTCGTATAAAAACTGTATCTGTTCCTCCTCCTCAGTTGTCATGTCTTTCTTTATTCTAGATCTATGTATTTAAATAATGTGCATAATTTGGTGTATTGACACGTAACATAGTGGTGACCATTCCTCGAGGGTGCATAACAAAATAAAATATAAGTAATAATGAATGAGTATAAATTATAAATAGTTAAATAATTTTTTATAAATTTTAAATGATATATTAGGAATTATTTCAAATAAATGAATTGTATTATTATTAGATTGAGGAAAGATTGGAAATATGGTCCATATTTAGGAGAGATGCTATTTAGAAAGGATATATCTAATGGAGGTAGGTAGGAATCTCTATAAAGATGGAAAAATGTAGCTAACAGTACAACAAATATTTTATAAATTATATATTAAATATATATATACATTAATATATATAATAATTCAAATTATAATAAATTAGATACTAATAGAAAATTATTTATATCAAATAAAATATTATTAATCAATTATATATGATAATATATCGATTTAAACTGACATCGGCCCCCAATATGTCACGTGACTAACCGAGAGTTAAAGTAGGGCTTATATAATATCATATTAATATATAAACATATGGTATTATGATATGTATGTATATATAAAACAGGAATTCACTACTCGGTGAATACTTTACTAAGAAATATAACGCCAGCCGCGAAATGTTTATTTTAACTTTTGTTTGACACGTGACTTATTGGGGGCCGATGTCAGTATTCAGCAATATATCATAAGATAATTTTAATATTCTATATTAATTTAAATTAAAAAAATAATGATGAATTATAATAATTTTATATAATAATAGTGATTCATTTTTAATTATGTATATATTAAATTTCAATTTTAGATTACATTTTTTTAAATAATATATTATGAATATTTTATATAAAAATATTATATATTAAATTACTATTAGATTTTTCATATCACCTATTTTCCTATTTATTTAAATCTAAATAGAACATCTATAAATATTGCTGTATGAATGAAATTAACAAATATATAAATGACATTTCCCAAAAATATTATCTATAAGCATATATTTGGATTAATTATAATTTTAATAAGAAAGTAAATATATAAATTTATAAAAACTTTATTATTGACAAATAATCAATATAACCAATATAATATTAAAATGGATTTTATAGGAAAATGATAATATAATGTAATATTAAAATGTTTACTTAATATTACTTAATATATAGAATAAGTTAGTTAAATAAGATAATTAAAATAGATGAAATAATGAACATTTTATAGATACACCATAGTTTACACTATCAATAATAATTAAAAGTATACTTTTCTATAGAATATGATAGTATTAATTATTGCACAATTAATTATTTACCGTTGTTTATTCAATACTTGTGTGCTATCTATTAAGCCTTGAGCGAGAAGTTGCTTTATTATTTGTCGCCTGTTCTTTGAATTATCAGAGAACTTAAATCCAACATAATCAGCCATATCACACTCTGAAAATATTTATTCATTTTAAAAGTATTTAATAATAAATATATAATAACATGCAAATAATGTAATAATGATATTTGTTAACCAGGTTTCTCTATTTCTTTATAGGAAGCGGACAGTCGTGTGAAAATATTTATTCATTTTAAAAGTATTTAATAATAAATATATAATAACATGCAAATAATGATATTTGTTAACCAGGTTTCTCTATTTCTTTATAGGAAGCGGACAGTCGTGCAATTTCGTTATTTTGATCTTCTGTCCAAAACACTTTTCTGGTTAATTAATTAAATTTATAATTTTGTAATATACGATAACTTGTTAATAAAATATAATGTATAACTGATAACCATAATCTTAATAATTATAATAAATAATAAATAATTATTGTTAGTTTATTTAAAAATAATAATTTCTAGATATTAGATATATATATATATATAAATAATTACTAATACATTATGAATTATGAGTTATGGTTATAATATAATCATAACTCTAATTCTAATATAATCGTATATAATCATTATATAATTATTATAATGAATATAAATTAAATGAAACTTAAATATATTTAAAATATATAACGTATTTGATTTCTTCTCCATGTGTCCTGAATGAATTAGTTTCTTAATAATCTGTCGTCTTGTTTTTTTAGCATCAGTTATTCTTTCAAGAACAAAATCACCCATATCAATATCTATAATAAATAATTAATTAATTAATAATAATTCTAAATAATATATATATATATATACTAAATAATATTATTATAAAATTGATTAATTTTCAAATATCATATAAATATTAATTATATTCACATATAGATTAAACATTATTACAAATTGAAATTATTAATTTTAAATATTTAATAAATATTTACCAGGATTTTCAATCTCTTTATAATCTTCTACAATACTTAATAATTCATTTTCTTGGTCCTCTGTCCATACCATTTTTTGTATTCGTTGACTACATTTATTTAAAATAATATAAATAATTATAAATATATATATAAATTAATATTGATAATATACCAAGTATATTAATCAATATTTGTTACTATTTAACGAACATATATTTATTTTTAATATATTTAAAATGTAGTTGCTAGTATATTTTATAACAAATATTATTAAATAATTCTATATTCATTGACTATGAATAATAGTCTGATATACATTTATTTTATTAGATACAAATACATTCTTATAATTTACTAATATAATTTACTAACATTATTATTTAAAAAAAAATGTTGTTATCATATTATTAATTTAATTTATGTAATTAAATACATTAGGATATTAGATAAATATTTTATTATAACTACATGGAACCAAATTATAGTCCATATTTTTTTATTTAAAAATTAAATTAATTGATTTTATTATTGATAACTAAAATATTATAATTAATTTGAATTAAATTATTGATTTTTCTAAAAAAAATAACTTTAATTTAGGAATCAAATAAAATATAATAAACAATAATTACTAGATAGTGTCTAGTAGTATATATAGATATCTTGTAAATATATTATATAATATATATATATATATACACTATTTGTGAAGATCAGTATTTTAAACTGTATTTAATTTTCCATAAAACTTATATTCAAAATTGTATATATAATAATTATTTAATATATTATATAATGACATGTGAAGTATTTATAATAGATGTATTATAAATAATACATTATACAGTATATTTAAATAATATTTAACATTTTTAAATATTGGATACATAATAAAAATAGTTCTGACCTGTCATAATGTCCGTAACCAAGCTCTATGTCAGCAGAATCTCTAGAGTTCTTCCAGAAGAATAGTTCCATGAACACCTTATTTTAAATGATTTTATATATATACATATTAAATAATATTAAAAAGTGATATCAAATAAATGTGTATGCTATAAATGATATTTTTTAATTAAGTGAATTTCATATTTAATATTTTTCATCTTATTTATCATATTTCTAAACAAATTTCTCATTATTATGTTTTAGTTGTATAAAATATAATATTAAAAATAAAATTATAACTATTCTTTATTCAATTAAATATAATTTTGAAGCACATTATATAGAATTTATCAAATTAATTTCCTTCAATTTGAAACAAACTAAATTTTATTTATATTTATGTGTTTGTGTATTTAATATATGTGTATTTAATGTAATTTTTATCTACAAAATTAAATAAATAAAAATGTTTGCATTACGAGTAGTTTTTGAATTATGAAAATTATGAAACCATGGATACATGAAAACTATCATACCTTTAATAAAATATTATATTTTATAATAAAAATCAATTATCAGAGGCAACAACATCAACAAAATAACGACAACAATAACCTTATCATTGGACTCTGCTACAGACACAAGTTTTGCGACCAAGAATCGTGTGAAATTTTTCAATTCCGAGAACTGGCCTAGTTTAGCGAGCCTGGAGCACAAGGTAGGTTGAAGGACGGCGAACAGACGTGCCTGCAACAGCATGCCGGCCATTTTGGCATCTATCGCGATACGATGTAATAGTTTCACGCATGAGTGATTAGTCTCGAGAGAGTTCTGCTCGAAGGTTGTCAGCATCGCAGTGTACGCCTGCAGAATCCTCGGGTGAGCGAACCTAGTGCCAGCGTTAGTGAGAATGTGAGCATGCATCACTAATTATTATATTATATTAACAAATAATGGTAATTAATATGGTTGAAGTCTATAGTAAAATGTATCTTGTAAAAATGTATAATTAATTATTAATTATAAATATTATTATAAATATCAACATTTTATATCAGTATTTATATCACTTTATTCAATATTAATTTACAAATAATACCTCATTAATTAGAAATTAATAATTAATCAATATAATTGGTAGTATATTTAATTTTAAATATCAATATAATGTTTATATTTACTATACAAATTATAATTAATGTAAATATTCTAGAACAAATTAGAATTATTAAAAAACAATAAAATTAATAGAAAAATCTTATTAAAATAATGATTATTATATTTACCTATAAATAAAATCCTTGAAATCAAATCTCTGCTCACTAATTTCATCATAAATTACTTCTTCTTCTTCGTTTTCTATTAAAATAGATATAAATATATACCACAAATTAATTATAAATATTAGGTAATATTGGAACTATTCTTATAATTCAAAATATCAATTAGACACTCTACTTATTAGAAAGAAATTTTGATTATATCACTTACTCTAATCTATATGATATATATATAAATAAAGAATATCATTTCACAAATATTTCAATTTAATATAAAGTAAATATTAAGTATAATATTGAATTTATTTTAAAATTATTTTAACATTATTTTGATAAAAAGGATTTTTAATTAAAAACCATTTATAATATATATATATAAATTATTATTATTAAAACTTATACAAAAATAATTAAAAATAAAGTATTGTATCTATATAAATAAAATAAATATATTAGATAATGAATCAAACCATAATTATCATTTTCAATAACATTTTCTATATCATCTGTATTAGTTTCCCCAAACTGTTCATAATCTGTAGAAGATATTTAATTATAGATAAATAAATATAGTAAATATACATAATTAATATATCTTGATACATAAATTTATTTAAATAATGTTTAATTTATACATTATATATTGATTAAAATTTACATTATACACACAAATGTATATATATATATATATACAAACAAATATATATATATATACAGTCAAAGCTCGATAACTCAACATTGACGGGACGGAGTTTTCATGTTGAGTTAGCAAGTATGTTATCGGATGTATAAATTAATGACTTAATTAATGTTTTGTTCACAATAATGCATTCAAAATAGTACTCGTATGATAATATAATAATTGTAATTGTATTTTTACGTTTATATATTTATATCCATATATTATTAAATAAAACCATGTTGAATAATGTATGTTGAATTATATTTGTTGAGCAATGTACCAATTATATTACATTTAAAAGATACGAATCCAACCACATATGTTTGTGATATTTTGATTTTTCATAAATGTTGAGTTATCGGATGTATATTTACATGTAATGAATAGGCTAGGATTATAAAAACGATGTTGAGTTATATGTATGTTGAGTTATATTTGTTGAGTAATAGAGTTTTTGTTAACATGTAAAAGATACGAATCCAACCAAATAGTTGTTGGATGTTGAGTTATCGGCAATGTTGAGTTATCGGCATGTTGAGTTACCGAGCTTCTACTGTATATATATATATATATATATATATATATATATATATATATATATATATATATTGATGGTTGTATGTACATTATTTGAAGACATGTAGTAAATGTAAACAAATTAATATTATAATAACAATGAAATTAGTTGTATTCCATATACTATGAAAAGACATAGGTTTATTGTAATATTTATTAGGACCTATAAAGGACCTTTTTTTATGGACCTAATTTCTGGCATAATCTACCAATAAAAATAAAATAACATAACAGTCTAGTTACACTTAACCATTTTTGCTCAAAAGTTAAGTATTTAATATGTCATGTAATCTCTGTTTAAGATGAATACCATTTTTATAATATTATTATTATTATTTTTATTTTACGAACATAATTTTTTTATTATGTACACTATTATTATTAATATTATTATTAATGTATATATTCGTAAATATTAATATTCTTGTATTACATTCTTATTATTATGATATATCCTTATTTTATTATTATTATATCAGCAATATATTATATTTTTGTTATAAGGATATTCTAATATAAGCTACATAGAGATTCTGAATAACCTTAGAAAATTAGAAATTCAATATTTGGGAAAATAAATATTCATTCATTATGTAGATATATATATATATATATATATATATATATATATATATATATATATATATATATAATTATTATGAAAATTCAGAATAAACATATTATTATTATATAAATTAATAATTAATAAATGCCAAAGATGAATATATTTATTTTCAGATAATTAATAATACATACATTTATTTTAGCATACATATAATAGTATGATAATAATATGTGTATAACTACCATATATCATATATAACAGAATGCACATGCCAATTGACTTATTGAGTGTGAGAGAGAGATAGAGAGGGAGGGATAGCTAGAGATAGAGAGAGATTTATATAATGATAAATCATAGCAATATAGAGGACAAGCAAATGATATATAAGGACATAATCATAAATCTGGAGGACACACATCCCATATATACCATATATATATACTTATATAAATCTATTGATAAATAACTATATATTTACTCGTATATATTTTTATATATTAAAATGATTAATACATGTGATTTAGTTATTTTTAAGTATTTAATATGTAATATTAAACATATTTACTCATAAAGTAGTATTAATATAGTAATATAGTAATATATATATATATATATATATATATATATATATATATGTAGCCGTGGCCGAAATACAAGAATCGGAAAGTGTTTGATATTTATTCAGTATACCTTAGATAACCGATTAGACAGAACCCTATCAATAATAATGATTAGGAACAATATATACAATTATGAGATGTCACATTACCTCAGTTCCAATAATAATAATAATAATAATGTTTAGTGATAAGTTAGTACTGTGCTAATTATAGTATCTATGATAGCAATAATGAGATAGACTAATGAGAGATAATTCACCTAGCTTATGTGTATCTAGATTATAACTATAAGACTATAGGTCTAGTAATGACTCCATTACATATATATATATATATATATATATATATAGATATTTATATAGATACAGTAGTGATGTTCATGGAGCACAGTCAGACACTACTGGTAAGTACAACACAGATACATAAGACTGAGAACAATAAGAAGCACACAACATATAAAGGAAGAAAGAGAATGGATAGGTTGAGGATAATCTAGGGGATAGGGATAGGGGAATAGAGATAGGGGAGAATAGCCTGGTGAGAGATAAGGAACATGCAACTATATAAATATGTAGGAGATGATAGTGATGTTAGATGTTAGAACAATGACACTATTGTATAGAAGTTAAGGAGGGTGATCAAGAGAACTCATATCATAAGTGGCTGATGAACAATAATTGGATTATGAGAGAGTGACAACATTGAAAAGATAGGTTTGTTAAAATGAAAGAAGTCAATGGGAGTTTGTTGAGGAATGATCACTTATCCTTCAAAGAGGGTGCTAATGTAGTGATGATAAAGAAGAGATAAATAGTTGTGAACAGTAATGAGGAGAATAGAGAGCACGATTTAGGTTGTCTTAATGCAGCAGCGATATTTTTAATAGAAAAAATATACTGTTTTGGAAATATTATCTATATGAAGATTAAGGTTATGTAATCATTAATAACTCAAAGATTAAGGATAGAAGAGGAAGAAGTTATTACATGACCATCAATAATAATAGAAGCTAAGGAGGAAGAGGTAGTAAAATATCAGGAAGAGCTCTTTTCGAGGAGTTAAGAAAGAGATTATAAGAAATAAGCTATATTCTAATAGCTGAACATAAGAAAATAGTTGAAAGTTATCAGGTGTGATGATATTAGTAGGTCAAGAAAGGAAGGAATAGATTGTTATATCATCAGTATCTCTATGATATTGAACATCTAGCAATTGCATAATAATAATGGTAAAATTAGGACATAAATAGAGAATGGTTAAAAAAGTGATACTTGAAGCATGCCATAGTAGAAGGTCGGATAGAGGGTAAGGCTGGGTAGAGGCATTACATAATATAACTGTAAACAATATGTTGTCAGAAGATGTCAGAAGTATATATACATATATATATTTGTACTATAAGTATTACAATAACTAGAGTAGAGTGAATATTATAACATTATAATGTTTAGCATGCTTACAAAATGTTGCAAGGAAGACATGAATGTTGCAAGGAAGACATGAATGTTGCAAGGAAAACATGCATGTGGCAAGGATATGATAATTCATATCCAGTTTATATAATCATGGCTATGATGAGGTTTGTATATATATTCTAGTATGTCAACATGTAATACATTCTATGTGCTACATATTTAGAATATAATATATATATATATATATACAACAAGTTGTTGTTGTCAACAACACCATATTTGTTATGAAATATTATATATAATGTAAATATAAATGTATACATTTATATTTCAAATAATAAATTCACTATTTAATAAATGATAAATAAAATAATACATAAAAGATATGATACTAATACCTGTATTAAATAATAATACTAAATGTAAACATATTAATACATACTAACTATACAGGTTACTCATATGTGGGCTGACATATAATATACTACCTACCCATATACCACTAAAGCAATCTTTAGTGAGCAATATTATGTGGTTTGACTTATAAACATATGTTATTGGGGTCATATAAGGTCATGTGCATGTATTTAAATGTGTGTGGTGTATTTACATGGTGTCTGTATAATTTCAAATCTAAGGTTACACATGTCAAAAGTAAGCAAAGTTAACCTCATTTGACCACTGACTTATAATTATATTTTTGTTTATTAATTTCTATAATTTATAATTTGATATGATTTCCATCTATATTTTAATATATAGATACATAACAAATATATTAGAATACCAAATACTATATATATATTGATCGATTACAAAATTATAATAATAAGTAATTAAAACTATATTATTATATTTACTAATCAGTATTAATTTTATAATTAGTGTTAATATAGGGAAAATTAGTCACTTAATTAGCGAAATATACATTTAAAGCAAATCTTTGAAACATTACATTTATTTCTGGATGGGAATTCTTATCTGTATATATTATATACCTGGATATCATCCATATATACAAAAACAAATAGATACATACACATATGTATATATTTATGTATGTATCTAGTATATATTCATTAATAATCCGTTAATATGACTATAACAATATATTTATTATAATGATACTATATTTATAACTATATATATATATATATATATATATATATATATATATAAATGTCTAATATATTGTGGTATAATACCACCAATAGGTGAAATGTTAAAAATGCAATGTCCTTACTACTGTTGTGATAATACTATACTTTAATACTGTCCTATTACATGCATTCGTAATGAGACGATATCATATATACATGTTGATTGCTTTGTGTTTAATAATTCATAACTTACACGTAATCCTGGTGTATGTAACAGTATGCATGCGTGTCATTGTGTGCATATATATACATATATATATTTACATATATACATATATATTTGCATACTGGAAAAATTCATAAATTAACACTATTTTATTAAAACTGATATTAGAATTGTTAGTATAGTATAGATTAGTATACTCTATACATCTATATGTGTGCGTATGTCGGTGTGCGCGTATGTGTGCGTGTATATGTGAGTGTATGTATGTTGGCGTATACGTAATCACTAGAAGCTGAAGTGTAAACGAACTAGAAACATATGATATCTGCTATATCAGATATCAGTATACGAAATCATTTGACCGTGACAATTGAACATGTTATTTTCGCTTTTCTTTTATCACGGATATTTTCACGATTCATTTCGTATGCATATTCGGCGCATACGTAAATAACTGTATTATCGATCGATATATTACAAAAACAGCACTACTAGATTCTGTGTCATTATTTAAATTAGTTAATAAATTATGAAATAACAAAGAAGCATTATCAGAAATCTAGCCACTATTTATAATTATTCTGATGATTTATTTTGATGATTTATTTAACAATGACAAAATATATCCGACTGTTCACTGCTTTACAAATAGTCTGATCTTATTACTAATAATGCCAACATAATAACATATATATATAGTCAACTCTCGATATAGCAGGTTATATATATCACATAAATCCCACACAATCATATCATTTACAAATGCTAGTTTGGTTGTGTACCAATGCTTAGGTGTACAGTGTACAGTGTGTATACACTACACACTGTATAATGTATACATGTATACTTACATTTGATATATCATCATATATTATATATCAGTTAAAAACTGTATACACAGAACAATAATAGTATACCATGGCATATATACCATACTATAGTCTGCCAGACTATATATAGTCTATTGAATATACTCGTGTATAACTCGTGTATAACTCGTGTATAACTCGTGTACAGTTGTACACATACAGTTTGTATAACACTCATATTAGTTATATTATTGTAATTATTAAATTAAAATAATAATATGTATAAACACATGTGACAAACATCAATGCACCTCTACACAAGCTAATCGTTGTACAGTAGACCTGATAAAGAGTGGTAAAGTCTATATATATATATATATATATACACGTAATCTATCGATTATTTAAATAGTGAACATTATTATAACATATCAAATAACGTATATACAATGTATATTATATATGTGTATATAACTATTAGACCAATCTAATAAGTAATTTAATTATCGTAGACATATATATATATATATATATATATAACTACATACACACATATGCTAAATATAACATCATAATATTTTTCGAAGGAAATTGTTTCGCAAAATCTTTGATAATACTATATTTATTGCAAAAATAAATATTTGTAGTATATATATAGTAACATACTTGCTGTTATAATAGTCTGAATTAGATATATAACCGCGGTTCAGCCCTCCCACCCCCCCCCCCACACACATACATATAAGACCGGGTGACCAGTGGCCAGTGAACATTGAGTGTTATATAATCATATAATTGTGAGGTGGGGGTAGGGGGTTTATATAGAGAGAGGAGAGCCAGGGAGAAAGAGACATTCACATCCCATTTGTAGTAGAACAATTCTACTGTAGTAGAACTGGTAGATACGTATACGCCGCGTTTATAGAGATAGGGGGAGGGGGGGGGAGGGGAGGGGGGGGAGTGAGGGGGGGGGTAATAGAGTATCACGTAGTATATTGTAATACACCCACCCATACCCATACGCACACACATACACACACCCACACACACACACATATATATATATATACATATATATATATATATATATATATATATATATATATATATATATACATACACCTACACACACATATGAACACAACCACATCTAACTGTTACATAGTCATGCTAGTAATGAAGTTATACTATAGTACCTATAGGTATAGGTATATATGTGCACATAGGGAGGATATCATTCATGTGTGTTAATATACTTTGTATACGTTTCACGAGGTATACTTTCAAAGGTGTTGCCAAGAATTTATTCTTCACTCGATATGTATTATGTTATAACAAAATACGCTTATATTATTTAATATATTTTAAGTATTTTTTAATATATTTTATAAATAAATACATTATATATATCACTATTATTTAGTATACACATTACATTAAGTGTGTTCGCTCATACATGTATTGTGTTTGTATATATATATATATATATGTTAATTATATATATATAGTATACTATTTTAGTAATTATTAGAAGTATCAATAGATTATATATAATCTGTATATTATAATATATATATATAGATAACATCTATTGACAATTAAAAATCGATTATGAAAAGAAACAATTATATATGATATTGTTGTGCATAAAATAGTAGCATTGTAATCATATATGAGGGTTTATTGCACTATATATATACCTGCAGGTATAACGTATATATATATATATATATATATATATATATAATCAAAGCGATAAGTCAAACCACAAAACATTCGTTAAATACCATATATATATAATATTAAGACATGCCATTTTAAAAATGAAAACCAGAATAATAAATATTATTATGTAATGTAATTTACTGTAATAAATTAATAGAGAAATATATATATATATATATATATATATATATATATATGTATATTATAAAATCTATTCTTTATAAATAATACCGATACTACACATATGCGCATGTTATTAACAGTGTATGCATGCATTAGTATGCATCACAACTGAAGTTATTAGCATACTATATATAGTATGCTATATATAGTATACTATAGTAGTAACTTCAGCACAGAAACCTATTCATTGTGATATATACTAATATACATAACATGCCACTATCGGGGAGAAGTTGATGTTGTATCTATGTAAATACGTTACAAATAGGTTGATATCTCAGAAATACTATATTTCAGAAATGTTAGCTAATATGGTCATTTTGGTTTTGTATCTAATAATAACATATATTTAATTTAATACATACATTGATATATCAGACATATTTCTAAGGTCACTTGAATTCTGAGATTTTGAGAGTTGACTATATTACAAAATATTGTGGATATATATATATATATTATAATAGGATATATTATTTAATCATGATAAACAATATAAATACTTAATACAAATACAATAATATAAAGATAATATAATCATAAAAAACTACTCGCAGTGTAGTGTGCAACAATGTAAGCGGGTGGCCGATAACAAAGGAACTCCATACTACACTTACGCAATACGAATACGTCATTCAGTGCGGCCGGTTAATGCGTGTGGTGGCAACAACAGCGGCGCTGGGATTACTAAAGTGTTCGACTTTTTAGTACAATAGCTGCCGTGCGGCCATGAGGATTAGCACCGCTGTGGTCAACTCTGTGTCAGACCCTATGGGTCATTGATGCACACACCCACACCGTCAGTGCAATGTTAAAGTCGTTATTACGCCTCCCCCCACGAACGCACGCGCACACCTTCTCTCCGTTAATGTGGTGTAACGCCCGCAATGAGTACCCGAACCAGAATTAGGGGGCTCCAATGAGGTTATTATTCTAAGCGAGATAGGTGTTAATAGTTGACGTTACATATCGCATATTTGTGTATATTTATATTAATAATCGATTAATACTAATAATTAATTAGTCAATTAATTAGATTATTTATTAAAAAGTCTATTATAATAAATTAATAAATTTAGTTAATAAATTATAAAATAAAAGCATATTATTGGATTACATATATATACAGGTTGGTTAACGGTAAGATATGTATAATAATATATCAATGTACAAATCACATGTGTATAATTCTGATATATTGCAAAATTATATATTAATCAGTGTATGTAATATTATGTATACATTATAATGTATTATTTAATCATGTATGTCACATGTATGCCATACTTTATACATTTTTGTGTGTGTATCCTTATTTAACAATATATTAACATCTTGAATAAGTACATATACAATAGCAATTATTATTTAGTATACACATATATATATACATATATATATATATAGTAATAATAATATATTATGTATGTAAATCGCGTTTAAAATAATATTATAACACTATTAATAGTGTTAACATACAAATGTGCCTATATTCAACAAGTATACCTAGAGGTTCTATATATAACAGTAGATATGATGTGGGGTAAGGGGCCTATGACAACACGAATAGTAGTGGTTGATGTAACAGTGATATAATGTAGTGGTTTATTGATAAACATGAGATAACAATACATTAAGGGTGGCTTAAGGATGACTTAAGGTTGATCCCCTTAACTACCTGGAGAAGGGGAACAGGGACATCTACCTTTTAGTCAAGTTTCAAATCCACTGGTTTATATACATGTATGTATATATGTGTGTGTGTATGTGTGTGTGTGTGTGTGTGTGTTAGTGTGTGTGGGTGTATTTATGGGTGTGTGTATGTGAGTGTGTGTATATTTATTAGTGTACCTATTACTTAATAAGCGTTTTAAATAGTCAAGTGTGCATATATGCACAACATATACGGATATATACGCATATTTGCTTATACTTATGTTAATACAACAATAGGTAGTGAGATGCTGCTGTTAATACAACAATAGGTAGTGAGATGCTGCTGTTGATCAGTTATGCATTACACTACCGTGTAGTACAATATAGTTTACACTGTATAATTATGTTTATCATGATAAATATATGCATATACAAATAAATAAATATAGTTATGATGATTATTAATGTTAGCGACGCGTGTATTACGACATGTTTCGCCTGTTTCGAACAATGCGATACACCGAGCACGAAGAGGTAAGCCATTACCCAATGCCCGCTTATAACGAACTCTACGTTGTATACAATAATAGCACCACGTCGGTGGAGTGTAACATATGATTGTCTCACACACACCCACCCACACACACCGACATACGTGTGTGTGTGTGTGTGTAACGTGTCTATCTCTATGTGTAGAGTAGGGGTTCAAGTATACCTTATATACTCTTTAGCTGAAGCTATAAGCTAATATATATATATATATATAGATATAGTGTAGGAGATAGCTTATACACAGCAGTATACGGATGACAACGCTATGTAGACTGGTGCGGCTATAGCGATACACTACAGATGTAACACGTGACATGTGTGCGTGTATATGCTAGCTATAGCTGTATAACACGCGCGTGTGTGCATGTGTGTGTATGTTTGTGTATGTGTGTGTATCATGGTTCAAGCTATACTTTATAACATATATGTTATAAAGTATATATACTGTAAATAGAAATTTAGTAATAATAATAATATCAATAATCATATTAACAATAATTAAATATTTGTTATACATGTTAATGTTATAACATGTGCATGTGTATACATAATACATGTATTATATATGTATAATTCAATACCATAGCATACGTCCTGCAGGAGGTAGGCTATGGTAGTGATGATATACCTGCAGGATTAGTCACGGTATGGTAGAGCCGCACATATTATTTTGTTTTCATTCCTTTTGCTAAAAGGTATACCTATTATACCTATAGATATCTCGATAAGTTCAGTGAACTTCTATATCTACCTGGGTTCACTCTCGTTTATTACGAGGAACCACTCTTATATAATAATGTGCATCACGTGTTACGCGCTGGAATAACAGTACACCATAACGAGCGAGTGTAGTAACTCTTACGTAATAGCGCTTATGTAAGCATTACGTAATAAACAACAATCTCACGCCCACTGGATTACGTAATTTTTCACCTTATTATACTGTATATATAGTGGTGATATCTCGATATCCATGACAGGTAGACTCCCGATATCTCAGAAATCACGATAACACAACATTTGTTTTACATTACGTTAGTTTGGTTTTGTATATAAGTCAGATTAGTACGATATATTGAAACTCGATATATCAGACTTTTATAATTCTAATTTCGTTGGTTACTTTAATTCGGCGATATCAAGAATTGACTGTATATAGTATACTTTTAAAAGTATACTTTTAATAATTATATAATAGATATATTTTTTAAGATGAATATGTATAAGAATTATATATATGTATATGTATATATATATATATATATATATATATATATATATATATAGTTTTCTTAGATAAATGCAGCAAGTGTACACCTTTATATAATTATGAACCAAGTTATTGACGAATAGTTTAAATCGTAATGTCCAACCGGCCCTTTAGGGATTCAATGTATAACTGACCGCCTCACAGTTCAGTGGTTACCGATAATACCCTTAATATGATAATGGGGGGTAGGCATTCATATCGTAATCGTGATTTATTTGCACGTGATCGCATTGACACTTATCATCCGATATAGCCATATTTACCGATGTATATATAGGCTTATATATAATGTATTTTATATATATATATATATATATATATATATATATATATATATAGGCATAATGATATTTAATATATTAGATCCGGTGACAATTTGTTTAAATTATTGCATTCATAGGTATGCATATCTAATATAATTATATGTGTTACATTCACGGGTTATATACTCCTACGCACAGTGTGTACCGCATACACACACACACACATAATGTGATAATATTAAAGGATTCCGACTCAAATTAAATTACATTAGAATGTATTTCGTATGTACATTTATAGTATTGTATCTATATAGTATATAGTAAAATACTATAGTTAACACACACACATATATATATATTAATACATACACATATATTATAGCACACACATATATATATATATATATAAATACATATAACATCTAAATTGGATTACCATCAGTACTAAACTGTTCAGCTAAGATTGGCTCCTAAACGGTTCGGTACGTGGCCCGACCCGATGACCCAATTCGCGACCCATCGCGCGCCACGTCCCATGCCTCCCTTAATTAAGAAGCGGTGAGTGCGTATTCCCGCGCGCGTGCGTAATGAGGTCAACGCACGCACACATCTAAAAATAACTACTCCCATGTTTACAAAGCGACTAGTTTATATTTGAAATGTTTTCAAACGTAAAAATAGAACCTCGAACAACTGTTGCAAGTGATTTATCAATCTGGCACAGTGTAGCGCTGAGTGCTAGTGGTGTGCTATTGTTTACATTGTAATAAATAGCTCAACAAAAACCTTAACAACTACTAGGAAATAGTAAATAATTGATGACAATAAAGGAGGAAGAAACCTTTTAACTATATAATATATTTAACTGTATATATATATATATATGAATTTGTATTATATATTAAATGATGAATATCAAACAGATAAAGAGGACACGTGCACAAGCTAAAGCTACAATTTCGAACACGTGACACACACATAACCACGTGATGATGTTAACGTAGTACCAGGCTGTGATGAGATCGTTAACCGAGACTACGACTACACGATGACTAAGAGATACCTACCATGGCCTTACGTAGTGGTGCTAGTGGTGTTAGTACTGGTCAGTGGGGTAGACGGGGGTGTCCAGTGTCCGAAGAACTGCGAGTGTACTGCGGCGGGCAGGGATGTATTCTGCGGTCACGTGGCTACGCTGTCAGCAATACCAGCCGACATGCATGACCGGCTACGTAAGCTAGAGATCAAGGACGCCGCTAACTTGACCTCTGTACGGTCATTGTCCTCGTACCGTGACCTTGAGGAGTTGGTTCTCACCAAGTGCTCGCTGCGTAGTATAGATGATCTGGCGTTCGCCGAAAACTCCGCGTTGAACAAGTTGAACATGGGCGATAATAAGCTGACCGTTTTAACTAGGTCAACGTTCAGTGGTCTGAGCGCATCGCTGGTCACTCTGCTGTTAAGTCAGAACGAGCTACGTGACGTAAGAACAGCGTTCTCTGACATGCGCGAGTTGACCCGACTATCATTGTCCGGTAATCGGTTGACCTCTGTCGATGGTAACGTGTTCCGTGACCTCGTTAAACTCGCCCACTTAGAGTTGAACTCTAACCTCTTACGGCGAGTGGAGCCGACGGCGTTCGAAGCGCTGCGAAGTCTACAGTTCCTGGGTCTGAGTTCTAACCGAGGTGTGAAGGACATGACCTCGGTGAACTTCCGGCGTACTCAGTTGACGTTCGTGGACTTTGGAGACTGTACCTTGACCGACATTCCGGCGATGCTGCCCAACACCATGAACTACGTGATACTATCACGTAACAACATCACCACGCTTAGCGAGAGAACAATGGCTCCTTTGTTCCGCTTGAACTATTTCATAGCGGACGAGAACCTCATACGCGGGGTTGAGAAGCACACGTTCCGTCGGAACACGGTGCTCGCGCATGTCTGGCTTCAGGATAACCTCTTGACCTCTGTGCCGAGACTGTATGCCCCCGAGTTGACGCATCTACAGCTGTCTAATAACCGCATCGAGAAACTCTACAAGATGGACTTCCGCAAGGAATACTTCTCTAACCTTCAGGTTAACGTCACACACGACTAAGGCTTGTATAGTAGTGTGATGTGTGTGCGCTCGTGTGTGTGTTATGTACACAGATACACTGCTGTGGTGTAATTTGATTACGCAATATTGACATAGATTCACACGCGAGGCGACCAATAATGCATTATTAAACGCCGCCACACTAATGATAATAAATAATAGGACACCATTACCCCCTATAGGGTATACCACAGCAGTACCCCCCCTATAGGGTAGGTGTATCGTATTACGTAATACGCGAGCTATGACGAAAGCTTACCGAATAAACAAACTATCGGACGATATAGCGAGGTAGCCCAATATCATATCATGTGCCATCATTAAACTTACATGCAATACTCGCGGCCTTAATAGGTATGATAATGTAAACACTATTAACGCTGGTTCACATACACACATACAGGATCTACAACTAGAAGGCAACCGGATATCCTACATAGAGGACCGGAGTCTGCAGCATCTGTCCGCGTTGAAGGACCTAAACCTAGGACAGAACCTCATCGCCACGCTCGACTCGATGCTGTTCGCCAATCAGACGTCGTTACAGTCGCTGCGCCTGTCCGATAACCCCACTTCCTACTTCAACCCCAACTGCTTCTCGGGCCTAGTCAACCTAACCACGCTGCACCTCGACAACATCCGAGGACGGACGGCCATCCTATGGGACTCGTTGATGCCGTTGCGACGGTTACGAGAGCTGACGCTGACCGGAAGTGCGTCATTAGTGGACAAAGTGGTGGCGTCGAGTCGTCAGCGTACGGCGGACACGTTACCGCAGCTAGAGTTACCGCCTCGTAATCTACACCGGCTAGAGATGACGGACAGTGGTCTGAGAACAGTGTCCGAAGCGTTCGTAGCCTACCTGACACGCTACCCCCCGGACACGCTGCTGTTGACCAGTGGTCATTGGTATTGCGACCGTAGACTATCGTCACTGGCAGAGTGGCTCAGAGATACGGTGACCACGTGGAACCCGGCTTACGAAGAGGCTGATCCAGACGAGGTCCACGACAGAGATAATGGTTTGTACACATACACACATGTGTGCCCTCTACTTCTCTATAGAGAGTATTGATGTATTCTTATTATGATATACGTGTTTTATAATACAGGTAAGTATAGGTTACTATTGAATACATAGCATATATACTTCAAAATGCTAATCGATCTTTGTATATGATGATAACATCTCGTCACCCCTGCTACTACCGCTAAAAACTTACAACTACCGCATACACCCTATTATTACCGCCTACCCGTTACTACTACAAATACACCCTACTACCAGAAATACCGAGAATTAATAATTAATAAGTGTGAAAGTATCTGATCCCACTCGTGTAGTGATATACAGATAATATCATGATTATAACATACATCAATAGCTGTAGTAGTAGTAGGTATACAGTAATGGTAGGTTAGCACATCACATGGCACTGTTTACCTTACGTGCGTGTGATAGATATTAATAATTAGTAGGCAACAGCAGCAGCAGCAGACGAGATACAACTCGTAGTTTTTCACGATCAGTAGCGACACCTATCTATCAATAATTTATTAATAACCCACTCCAAGTGGATAAACTAGCGTCGAGCGGTGAGCTTAAGTGTGTGTGTGTGTGTACGAGATTGAACACAACAACGACCGCTTCTAAGGGGTTGTAGCAATTAGAGCCTATAATAGAGGCGTATAGTCTTCTATTATAGGTAAACAAATAGACACATCGCTATTGCATATATGCATGTCGACTTACAGGCACACACACAGAGAGGGATGTCATCAATTATGTAATAAGAGGAATATATTCATATACATATGTAATATAATATAAAACAGTATTAGTATATATACTATAATATATTATACCAGCTCCCTGATGATACTATAAGTATAATGTATTGTATTAATGTGACTAATAATTACTGCTTCGCTAACATCCATAATCATTTCTAAGCAAATAAATTTAAGAATTCATTTGAATTTTAACCTATGTATATAACACATATTTACTTTCGAATCTATAATAAAGCAATATATATATATATATATATGTGTATGTGTGTGTGTGTGTTCATACTTTTATAACATACATATAAGGTGACTCAATACAAATAATTATAATACTTATAAGTAGTATAACATACTCATTGGGTATGTGTGTGTGAGAGAGGGTTCTTATAAAGCGGTCTATTGTATAGGTAGAGAAAACACAATAACGCCCGTGAACAATGGATAGCGTTATCTCATCATCTCGACACTTGTGAAACTTATAACTAAGAGTGAACACGTACAATACAACTACAACTTTATTACACACCTACACTGTAGGTGCGACACCCATACACATACACACATACATACATATACACATATATACGATGTGGTAATAATTATGATAGCTGGCATACGTAAACACTCCCACACGTATGTGTGTGCAATGCACACAATGCACACTGTGCATACCTATATACGCGCGTAATCGCTATTCTATTATGTATTAACAATGTATGATGTAAGTGTATCGTAATATATACTTATAACATATATATACTGAACGTGCCACTATAGTAACACTCTCACGTGACCTTCAGGTCTAAGATGCACGGAGCCTCAGTCGTACGTGGGCAAGCCCATCAGAGAGTTACGCAACATGCCCGACCGTACGATAGCCACCCCTACGGACTTCGGACACGCTCAACTACCTTCGCTGTTACCGCTGACCACTCGAGGATCGCTACCGCCACACTTGACGGGGCGTGGCTCCCAGCAACATCAGACCACAACCACGCCTCGAGAACGCCCGCCCCCGCCTCCGTACTACGAGACCACGCCCACGACGAGGAGGACAGTGGCGGCCTCAGTAGAGGATAGTGTGCAACAGAGACACAAGTTCGCCGCTCTGGTGTTGATATCGTCGACGTTACTAGTGCTGCTGGTCATAGCGGTGGCCGTAGTTATCTATTGCCTGGTCAAGCGTAGACGTCGTACTACTAAGTACTCGGCAGCTTGTGATGGTTCGTTATAGGGGGGGGGGGCAGAGGTAGGTGGGGGGCATGTGGGGACATCGTTGTAATGTTGATATCAGTATAATGTACATCTATATGTAGGTATGTGTATATGTGTGTATGTACCTATATATTATATATATATATATATATATATATATATATATATACAGATGTATGTGTATGTGTGTATGATGGTCACATGAATATTCCTAACAATACTAATATCATGACATGTTCTTATGAGAGCCATATGTTAATAGGATATGAAGAGATAAGAGGTCGATGGAATGAGGAGGAGGAATATAATATGGTATATTATGTTGAGGAGTAGTAGTGATATTTACATCCGCTAGAGGGACATGTTCATTACGATGAGGGGACTAGCTCCATATCCCGCGAGTGATGGCAACTACATGCCAGATAATATCAATAGCAGCACGAATAAGGCGACATGGTGTCTCTGTTGTTTAATTAACTATAGATAAGTACCTATAGGTCAGCCCACCACACCCCACTTTATAGAGGTGTACCCCTCTCCCAATCTATCGTTAAATATGGGCATATACATCGTTTTTAGAACAACAGAGAGTCATAAGCTAGCTCTAGAATAAATAATAATCAAGGACATTTGTACTCGCTACTTATGTTGCTATACTTGGGTTTAGAGATATTCATGTGTTATGAAGGATAACATGTAGCTAGGGGATGCAGGTACATCAATACCAGTCCTAATATCGCCATTATTGTAGTGATATTAGGTACCGGTATATGATCATGTGTAAATAAAGGTTCGTTCATGTGTAGTTTCTTTGTGTAGTATTCTGATATGTTAAGAGGGAATCATAAAAAATACTAGTACGTGAAATGCGAGTGTATATATATAGAGATTTTGATTAATATGAGATAGAGAGCGAGAGAGTTGATTTACTCCCATGTCTCTTATAGAGGTCAGTATCTAGAGGCCATTCTATTATTAACCTCGCTATGAGAATACTAATGAATGTTTCTGTGATGATATATCAGTATACTACCTATATGTGACACTATGGTGTCGTGCAGTGTATGTATGTTTTCATATTATATGTTAGGTAATATATAATACAATATTACAATATATATATATATATATATATATATATATATAATTATATATAGTAACATCAGTGATATGTGTGTATAATGTAGCAATATTGCATGTATACATTAGGAATTAGGTTTATATTGTTGTTGGGTTTGTAAAATGCATCATGATGGAGTCTGGGTTCATGTTAATGAGATGATAAATCGATGTTATGCGTGACAATAAGCATTGTTTACCGTGCCATTACATAACAGGTGCCAGACTTCATCTGATGTCAGACTTGAAAGTAGATAGAAAGAGTTATTAAGCGTTGATCAAATTCTAATTTATTTGAAAAACGCATTTTTCTGGTATATGTAATAGAAATCTGTTGTATAGAAATTACTCATCCTGGTCATTGTAATTATTATATTAACATATATATAAACTCAATTTTCAAATATTAGATATATCAAATAGAAATATATGATTATTATATCGGGCAAGTAAAGTTAGTCTTATATATATATCTAGTTGTGCGAGTGTGTGCACATGTAGGTATGTATACACATGCAGATATACACATCTACACACATACGCCTACGATATGTATCTTACTTACGCTCAAACACATCCGGGTACAGCGAACATACTGCAGTCCTTACGACGTCCTAATGCCGCGTACTGCCGCTAGGTGGGGGGGGGGACACGAACTCTATAGTGCGCGCACACCAGAGACAGAGTTCACTCGTGCATGCGCGTAAACCACCTCAGCTTACAGTTCTGCACATGCGCGCTAAACACTAATGTCCTCTGAGGACATGCTGTCCTCCACAGCTTCTACACAACATTCTTATCATAAGCTAGAGAGAGAGCTTAGTTATACGTATAAGGAAACGTAAATCAATTATACTTGACGCTATCGCACACATATGTTGATTGCGGACTATAGTTATGTATACATAATCGTTATATAAATAATCACTGTTGCAATTAGCAACAATAGGTATTGTTCACTATGCATTAACTTTATTATATAAGCTTGTTTGTAATTAAATATGCTTTGAAATTTTATATTTAATTATTTATATTTAATTATTTATATTATATCTACTTATAACATATATATGTGTATAGTGGTATTTCCGTAATAATAACAATAGAAATACCAGAACTTGGATGCGTGTCAATAGTTGTATAAGTAATATTAGTGGAGCATGCGTTATTAGCCGCAATGGAATAATAGTAGTAATAGTGTGCAGGTGAGTGTGTGCGACTGTGTGTGCGTGTGAGGAGCATATCTAGATCTGTATGGCACTATAGCACCATAGTACTGTATACGCACCGAGAGCATGCTCTCTATGCATAAACACCACCTATGTAGGTTACTGTAAGATAGTGTGATGATATGTGCACACAGTACAGGGTGGGGGGTAACACAACAGGGGTATAGGGTACAGGGTTATCGTCATAGCGAGATGCACTACTGTCTCATATAATCACTAATGTTCATCACGGACAACAACCGCGGTAATATAACCACTCACATACTCACACACACAGGCAGCAGTAGTAGAAGGAGGTCGGGCGGAGCTTTCAACAGGAATAGCGGTCACAGTAAGGCCGCTCTTTACTTCACTTCCGGTCAAGATGACAACGACGCTGTGGACGCGCACGCCTGTGACGTCATAGCCGGTGCCGCAGCCCTGGCGGCCGAAGAGAGCGAAACCATAGCGCTGCAGACCACAGCGAACCTACCGGACTGCGTGAGAACCTCGTCCACCTCTCGTACAGGGGGTGGGGGCGGGGGTGGGGGGTTAAGTACGATGACCGGTGTGGCGGTGACGTCACCGGGGGTGTTTCCGGCGGTCAGTGACACGTCCGAAGTGTCAAGTGGGTACATGTCACTGAGGTCTGGCAGGGATGCAAACCACGAGGGTCCGCTGAGGGTGTACAACTGGCAAGAGTTCTGAGACCACTACACTGACCACTACACTGACCACTAAAGGGGGCCCTGCGTCACGTCATTGCTGTATGAAATGTGATGTTGTACGTACAGCAACACTAGACAATATGTTCTAAAGTGTTACGGCAAACCCCACATCTAGACACTGTCCAGTGAACAGAGATGACCTACACACACATACACACATCTCTAGACAGCGTGGTCTATACCGCGTAACACACACACACACACGTATACCAAATAGAACCATTACCAATACATGTATATACTAGCTAATAACCCGTTCCCTCCCTACACCCTACCTCTCCATCCTTCCCTCCCTCTCCACCCTACCCACCCACCCTTCCATCCCTCCCATATACGATGCCATATTATGTAATATTGCCACACACACACACACACATGTGTTATGGTTAACAATGAATGCATAACACTTGTGTAATAGTAATTACATTGTACATAGTACATACAGAACGAGCGACTTCGTCGTAACAACCATTGTTTCTATTATTATCATCATCATCATCATTACTATTCCGACTTATTATTGTAGTGTCATTTTATATAAACATTGACATTTCGACTTTGCAAATGGTATTTTATATATATTAATATATTATTTAAATAATATACATACAATATAATATATAGAATATATGGTATATCATATCATCTATTATAATAGATGACCTATAGATCACGTATATATATATATATATATATATATATATATATATATTACACACTAGAAATAACTAAATTGGTAGTTAATGTAAATTATTAAAATCGAACATAATGTATCAGTGTAAAGAGAATACTAGAACACGTGACATAGTTGGTTCCGTTATAACGATATCGATTATTATGGGGGGGGGAGGGTAAACAATAGCTATGATTATGTTAATCATCAATATTAAATGTACGAATGACTAATATCGAATAGAGATGTTCACAGCGCTCCAAACTGGCATTTAACGAGAGTGGGCGTGTCTACACACGTCGTATCGGGAACTAGTGGCGACATCTTTAATGAGCTAGCAGTCGTTAATCCCAGTATATATATATGTGTGTGTGTGTGTGTGCTTACATGATCGTAAAGCCTATAGGCAGCATACCAACTAGTTGTATGTACTATAGGAGGGGTGTTGTGTAATGTATACTGGAGGGTATACATATATGCTTGTGAAGAATACATAAATCTGTGAATGTTTTACTTGGATTATTGATGAATAGAATCCACGAGATTATCAGATAATATACAAATTGTTACTATGGTGTCTCTCTAGTGAGAGAGAACAACAAATTAGTTGTGAAAACCACCGATAGATGTCATCTAGGTACTTAATCTGCAGGCGCCATCGATTATAGAATTATTATTAGACATATGAATTACAATAGATTTAATTAAAGTAGAGCTATATGAAATAAATACACATTATATAAATTATATAATATAATACACCTTGTCACATATTTCGAATTGGTATACCCAATCATATAATATATATAGATGTATATAGTATATGTGTACAATGTATCTTGGAGATATCAATGACATGTCTGACAAAAAAAACCTTATAATATATTCACATGTAATACACACATACATATATAAATATATATAGTAAATATGACCAATATATGTAATGATATTCATATAGTATGTGCTATTCATGGATATAAATAAATATATTTTTCCTTTATATCGATGGTGTTATTATATCATAATAATAATAATAATATTTATTAGAATAATTTTAATTTTTTTTCTGTTAATACACATACACACATACACACATCAACACATGCACATATACACACACATACACATCAACACACGCACACATACATGTACAATGTACATTGTACATTGTACATACACACATATACACACATACACGTGTATGTAGTGACAGTATTGTATACAGTATCCTATAGGATATATAGTATATATAGTATACTATATAAAATATATACTAATATATTATTAAAACACATCACAGAAGTATACTTTCTTACTTTCTACATACTATAGTTATCTAATGTACGATTTAAATACTCGTTCAAATACATATAGCTTATGCGAATATATATAGCCTATATATAGCCTATTTTAATTGCAATACTTTACAAACAATGCAACCCACACGAGAGATACCACTACTACGCGATAGTGATGACTTGTTATATAGTATTGTCGTAATCAATTCGTAATCGAAAACCGGAAATCGAGCCCGGAAATATAAACAATTCTATAAATAGAAACGTTGATGAAGCGGCGGCGACGACGACCCGGGTTCCCCTGGCGGTGGGGTATTCGGTTACCGATAATCAATCAAATTAACCATCACGTGGTCGGGGGGGAGGGGGGACACGCGTAATCGATTAGCCTAGAGCCGAGAACTAGCGAGAAACGGCGAGAGTAGAACCTACCACGTGTAACGTCCTTACTCTACTGGACAGTGTCCTGGCTCTACTGGTCAGTGTCCTGGTTATACTGGACAGTGTCCTGGTTATACTGGACAGTTTCCTGGTTATACTGGACAGTGTCCTAGCTCTACTGGACAGTGTCCTGGTTATACTGGACATTGTCCTGACTCTACTGGACAGTGTCCTAGCTCTACTGGACAGTGTCCTGACTCTACTGGACAGTGTCCTGGTTATACTGGACAGTGTCCTGGCTCTACTGGAGAGTGTCCTGGTTATACTGGACAGTGTCCTGGCTCTACTGGACATTGTCCTGGTTATACTGGACATTGTCCTGGCTCTACTGGACAGTGTCCTGACTCTACTGGACAGTGTCCTGGTTATACTGGACAGTGTCCTGACTCTACTGGACAGTGTCCTGGTTATACTGGAAATTGTCCTGACTCTACTGGACAGTGTCCTAGCTCTACTAGACAGTGTCCTGACTCTACTGGACAGTGTCCTGGTTATACTGGACAGTGTCCTGGCTCTACTGGAGAGTGTCCTGGTTATACTGGACAGTGTCCTGGCTCTACTGGACATTGTCCTGGTTATACTGGACATTGTCCTGGTTATACTGGACATTATCCTGGTTATACTGGACAGTGTCCTGGTTATACTGGACAGTGTCCTGGTTATACTGGAAAGTCTCCTGGCTCTACTGGACATTGTCCTGGTTATACTGGACAGTCTCCTGGTTATACTGGACAGTGTCCTGGTTATACTGGACAGTGTCCTGGTTATACTTGAAAGTCTCCTGGCTCTACTGGACATTGTCCTGGTTATACTGGACAGTCTCCTGGTTATACTGGACAGTCTCCTGACTCTACTGGACATTGTCCTGGTTATACTGGACAGTGTCCTGGCTCTACTGGACAGTGTCCTGGTTATACTGGACATTGTCCTGGTTATACTGGACAGTGTCCTGGTTATACTGGAAAGTCTCCTGGCTCTACTGGACATTGTCCTGGTTATACTGGACAGTCTCCTAGTTATACTGGACAGTGTCCTGGTTATACTGGACATTATCCTGGTTATACTGGACAGTATCCTGGCTCTACTGGACATTGTCCTGGCTCTACTGGACAGTGTCCTAGCTCTACTGGACAGTGTCCTGGCTCTACTGGACAGTGTCCTGGCTCTACTGGACAGTGTCCTGGTTATACTGGACAGTGTCCTGGCTCTACTGGACAGTGTCCTGGTTATACTGGACAGTGTCCTGGCTCTACTGGACAGTGTCCTGGCTCTACTGGACAGTGTCCTGGTTATACTGGACATTATCCTGGTTATACTGGACAGTGTCCTGGTTATACTGGACAGTGTCCTAGCTCTACTGGACAGTGTCCTGGTTATACTGGACAGTGTCCTGGTTATACTGGACAGTATCCTGGTTATACTGGACAGTGTCCTGGCTCTACTGGACAGTGTCCTGGTTATACTGGACAGTGTCCTGGTTATACTGGACAGTGTCCTGGTTATACTGTACAGTGTCCTGGTTATACTGGAAAGTGTCCTGGTTATACTGGAAAGTGTCCTGGTTATACTGGACATTGTCCTGGTTATACTGGACAGTGTCCTGGCTCTACTGGACAGTATCCTGGCTCTACTGGACAGTGTCCTGGCTCTACTGGACAGTGTCCTGGTTATACTGGACATTGTCCTGGTTCTACTGGAGAGTGTCCTGGTTATACTGGACAGTGTCCTGGTTATACTGGACATTATCCTGGTTATACTGGACAGTGTCCTAGCTCTACTGGACAGTGTCCTGGCTCTACTGGACAGTGTCCTGGCTCTACTGGACAGTGTCCTGGCTCTACTGGACAGTGTCCTGGTTATACTGGACATTGTCCTGGTTATACTGGACAGTGTCCTGGCTCTACTGGACAGTGTCTGGCTCTACTGGACAGTGTCCTGGCTCTACTGGACAGTGTCCTGGTTATACTGGACATTGTCCTGGCTCTACTGGACAGTGTCCTGGTTATACTGGAAAGTGTCCTGGTTATACTGGACATTGTCCTGGTTATACTGGACAGTGTCCTGGCTCTACTGGACAGTGTCCTGGTTATACTGGACAGTGTCCTGGCTCTACTGGACAGTGTCCTGGTTATACTGGACATTATCCTGGTTATACTGGACAGTGTCCTGGTTATACTGGACAGTGTCCTAGCTCTACTGGACAGTGTCCTGGTTATACTGGACAGTGTCCTGGTTATACTGGACAGTATCCTGGTTATACTGGACAGTGTCCTGGTTATACTGGACAGTGTGCTGGCTCTAGCGGACATGGGTAGCACTAAGCGTGTGTATGTGACTATAGTCTGTAGACACAACACTCGCGATACCTTCATGGTGGTGTTACCATTGAGAGAAAACAATGTAATTGTAGACCTGTATACATCATTGTATAGCACTGTAGGGTAGCGTTAACACAAAAACGGGGAATATCTAAAGTCTAACTGTGTAGAATGGAGGAAGATGTGCATCATCAGCATCATCATGCATGTGCTACCCCTACGATGACATCGTCACATGTCTAAGTAAGTAACATTTATACCCTATAGGGTGTATACATTCATCAACGTAAGTTTAATTTGCCGCGCCAATTGTCATTCAATATAGAATACGTTCTTGAATTATTGATAGCCACTGATAACCATTGAAATTAGTAACCACAGCTATCTATTAATCAGTGATGCATCAAGGGAAGCATATCCTAGAATCTAGGACCTAGATCCTAACGATATATACACCTATAATTAATGCAGTAATTTTTTTAAATACAAATTATATAATAGCTTAACATATTTAATTGAACCTATATATATATATAAATATTTATAATTGGTTTTATCATCAAAGAAACTTTATATTTAATTCGATATATTCACACATAATTGTATACACACTATATATAGTGTATATATTCACATATATTAC
This sequence comes from Osedax fenrisi, assembly GCA_964019155.1. NCBI lineage: Eukaryota > Metazoa > Annelida > Polychaeta > Sabellida > Siboglinidae > Osedax > Osedax fenrisi. The sequence goes on from OZ025243.1 coordinate 62,689,888, forward strand.
TTACGATTATCTACTATTTTATGTAGTTAATTACTATTAGGGGAAATTCTCCGATTACCGACCCCTCCTAATACCGACCCCCTCTCGTATCTCAGTAACTATAAGAGATATAAAAAAGTATATATACATGAACTGTTCGTAATTTAATGATAAATATGAATAAGTATTTTGTTTTTAAAAATATTCAATCTTACAATTGTTATTTGATAAAATGTAATATTCTCTTTTTACTTTTTAAATATTTGAATAATAACTTTCTTTAAATCATTGTAAATTCTGTATTAATAGAAAAATATTAATAGAAAACCTAATACTGAGCATACTATTTTAGATCAATAACATTTTTATAACAATTATAAAAATAATTTAATTTGAATAACTATTAATCTATATATCTTAATTATAGCAACCCATATGATTTTCCTATTACCTACCCCCTAAATTACCCTAATACCGACCCCATGGGGTGACCCACATGCATGTGATATATAATATCCAATCAAAATAGATCCGTATTTTACTTTAAATATGTCGTAAGTTGTTTTTGTATCATTGGAATAGATTTAGGATTCATGATTCCAGTTGATTATATGCATACTGATTATAAATAAATATAATAATATACACTATTTTAATATAATTACTATAAAGTTTAAATTTAAATTTAATATTACTATTGAAACATAAATTCAATAAAAAATAAATTGTGTGCATGTTATAATTAATTATATTTTTGTATATCTACTATTTTTATTATATATTATAATACTACAATTATTTATAGCACGATTATTTTAGGGGGTCGGTAATGGGAGAAGGGGGTCGGTATTAGGCACATGTATCCTATTACCGACTCACCTGTTTATTCTTGTAAATATAATTATATCAAAAATTTAAAATAGCAACATTATTCATTGTCATAATATTACCCTAATTACAAAATTTCAAATAAATATATTTAATATTGAATAAGTTATTACAAATAATAATTTAAGGATCGGTAATCGGAGACTTTCCCCTGCCACACATAGGGCAGTGGTTCACAACCTTTTTTCTTCATGACCCTTTTTTTGATAATACTTAATTTAAAAATATACCATGACCCAATGAACAATTTAATTTTTGTATTATTAAATGTTAGTCATAAATGAATAATATAAACTATTATATATATATATATATATATATATATATAAGTTATAAATATAAATATTTTTATAAATTGGCTCATGACCTAACAAAAAACCCAATGAACCACATTTGGGTCATGACAAATAGGTTGGTAACCACTGTATACAGTGGTCCTATAGGATAGGGTGTGTATGCATTTTCGTGTGTACAATGTACATCACACGCGTATATGCATGCATGTGTGGCGATATCAATGTAGTACACTAATCAGTGCATGTATTGTATAACATATACGAACATACGCATGCTGTTACATTATAGTATACTACATATGTGTATGTATCACACACTATAGTGTGCTAGTTCCTCTCTATACATATATTTTACCTATAATAATGGCTTCCGTAAATACATATATTTTTCACACATTATTCGCGCCTTATACATTACTTTTTTCTATATAATAAATAAAAATCATGACTAAATATAAATATTAGTACACCCACTGTAATGTACATAGCATGCATGCGTCATGCAACCCCGTTGGTAGGCTATACACACTCTATATATAATTGTTATTAAACAAAGAGGCGAGAAATCTACACCGCAATCGCGTTTAGAGCGCCACCTATAATTAGACCGCGTGACTACTTTGTGAGGTGGTGAGTGTGTGCGCGTGTGTGTGTGAATGTGTGTGAGTGGGTGTGTGTGTACACACTGGCTAGCGGTATTCTATGTTGTAAACCTACACGTAATAGTACTGCTGGTGATGATAACAGTGTTTCAGTGTGCACACACATGTGCTATATATACATACGTGTATGCTTTCACCTAGACGGCTGCAGTAGGTGATCGCTGGCTGATAACGCTGCGATCACTGCGCTTACTTTACTGGCCCACTACTACTAGCGCCACGCGGCGGACTTTCGATTAGAAAGGGGCGTGGTCTCGTAGTTTTGTACCTTAGCGATGCATAGATTTATAGTTTATAACCTATAAATCTATGTAGCGATGTAACGCGATGTTATTAATCCGCGAATAGATGTAGGCGGTCATCGGTTTTCGCTGTTCTAGTATTCGGTGTATGTATGTGCTAATATATGTGTGTGTGCGATATTGATATCGCACTATTGAAACATATATATATATATATTTATTCGTTGTATTTCACATATGTAGATATATAATTATATGAGTCATGAGAATTTAAAATATACTTTTTGTATTATATTCAGCCATGCGCGCATTATGTTTGGTTATCTATTCATAGAGGTGAATCCCAGTTAGGTTAACAACTTATTAACTAAATCACTGTGATAAATGTTCTAATCATTTGTTTGGAATTATATTAGTTAGTGTTAACAATATATATTAGTTAATATTCTGCCAGATAAAATCGAGACAATCTTAATAAATCGTTAATAACACATGTGTATTATAGAGAGTGACTATTGTGGTTCTATATTAACACTAATACATACAAACTATACGTAATCCACACCTAACCCTAAATAAGTTGACATCTCTATTAGCTAACAATATGTTAATATCCTGCGAGATTTTAAATAATATTTTCTAATGAAAAAATATTGATATGTATATTAATATTGTTATAAATAATCAACAAAATTATAATAAATAAATTATTTATATAAAAAAATACGTTTATGTACATGTACAATATACATATTACATGGATACATATATCTAAACACATATACTTGTAGCATATATATGTACGTGGATTTAAGATAATATATATATATATATATATATATATATATATATATACGTGGATTTAAGATAATATATATATATATATATATATATATATATATATCTCAAATGTGATCAGTTTTAACGAGCGTATTTGGTGAACACTATTACATTGTATTACTAGAATTATTGTAATTCACAGACAATTGTTATTGTCAGTAGAGAGAAAGAGTAGTACAAGTAGGCTATAGTACAATACTGACGTAATTCTATGTTACGTAACACACAACACACACACACATATATATATATATATATATATATATATATATATATATATATATAGTGTATCAATGTGTGTTAAACTACAGATGTACATTGTGAATATATAGAACACGTGACAGACGCGTTAACCTACATTACTGTATGTATACCATTGTATATGGGCATAGGTGACATATGGCATAGAGGATATTAGTTTGAATTACATTCTGAAGATAGAATGTATTTGTATTTCAATAATTAATAAATTATAAGTATACTTATACGTATACGTTAAAGAGTTAAAGAGGATACCCGTGATGTATACATTGTGATAACACTACAGTGATATGTACTATATAGTAATGTCATGTTATAACATATAATATATTATTTTATATTAAATGCTATAGAATTTAATATAAAATAATATATTATATTTATATATATCTACGTTATACATATTATACACATATTAATTGTTTAAATAAATACTTTAATTTCTAGAGCTGTATAGGCATACACACTATTTCACATTATTCACATAAAGGATAGGCTAACAATGATATATTCAATATATACTCCATATGTATATGTGTGTAAACTAGAAAAATAGGTATATATGTTTAAATTCAAAGTTAAAACTATCAATATAAGACATCAATGAAGCACAGGAATAAGCAGTATCAGCATTCGAAGAGATAGCGAAGGACATCGTGAATCACACCGCCGAGGTAACGAACTAGGTCTACTTATTCCGCCGAGGACCATGGCGGCGATATTTCACGAGATGTGGGCGTGTCTACTAAATGATGTCACCGTCACGTGGTATCGCGACGACGTAGCGACGGTAGTAGTAGCGTATACGTGCGAAAGGTGGACAGCTGTGCTTGGCTTAATTGTCTGTCTGTCCCACGCTCGTTCTCTCTCTCTCTCTCTTTCTCTCTCTCTCTGTGTGATGGCTACCACATCGTTGTCATAATCCCGATACGGCTAAATATAGATGTTATAGATCATATAGACTTAGCGTAGACTTGTCGTTGCATACAGCAGCAGCAGCAGTAGTATGATGATGCATCGGCGGCCATCTTGCAACAACTATTATATAACATGCCATAATATCTAGGTCGTTTGTACATAAATAACGTCATTATATATACTTGTTTTGAGCTCTAATTCTTTTGATATACTAATAAAACTACAAACCGAGATAGTTGTATATACACCCCCCCCCCCCAGTTATATTAGTAATGTGTTAATTAGTTAACATGTAATATGAGCACGTCGTAATATCTATAATATTCCTGATATCTGTAGAATACTATTATGATCACAATTATATAACATATGATCTGGGGTGGGGAATTGTATTTAAATATTAAATAGGATCACATATTAACATAAGTAGTGAAATGATAATATCATACATTTAATATTGTAATATAGTCATATCATTTAAAGTATATCACTTCATATATGCAATGCATACATTGGGTATTCAATATATATATATATATATATATATAACTAAAAATAATTGTATCATGAATTTACCTATTCTATATTTTATTAATAATTTGATAATTTAATAAAAAAGTTATAAATTTAGTATATTTTTATGAATTTAACAATACAATATATAATAGGTAAACTGCTGATGTTTCTCTTTAGGCTAACACTGTTAGCTAATTAAAATTGATTACCCTGTCAAAGTAGGGTAATTAATTAAGTAGTAGTATGGCTATATTAATGACATAACAGCATTACTATAAACAGTAAGTGTATATATACAACACTACATTTCATTGTATTCAAGTTCTTGAGTAGTAGTAGTAGTAGTAGTAGCAGTAGCAGCAGCAGCAGTAGTAGTAGTAGTAGTAGTAGTAGTAGTAGTAGTAGTAGTAGTAGTAGTAGTAGTAGTAGTAGTAGTAGTAGTAGTAGTAGTAGTAGTAGTAGTAGTAGTAGTAGTAGTAGTAGTAGTAGTAGTAGTAGTAGTAGTAGTAGTAGTAGTAGTAGTAGTAGTAGTAGTAGTAGTAGTAGTAGTAGTAGTAGTAGTAGTAGTAGTAGTAGTAGTAGTTGTAGTAGTAGTAGTAGTAGTAGTAGTAGTAGTAGTAGTAGTAGTAGTAGTAGTAGTAGTGGTAGTAGTAGTAGTAGTACACTGTAACAAGTAAATGGTTTTCTGCAGTAAAATAAATGGTATTTAAGGTGTGCTTATAATAGAACCCTTTTGATGGTTTTCTGCAGTGAAATTTTTAGAATACCATATTAAGGGTTTTCTATTATCAGATTTAAGAATACCATTTAGATGGTTTTCCACAGTAGAAATTAAGAATACCATTTATATGGTTTTCCACAGTAGAAATTAATAATACCATTTAAAGGGTTTTCCACAGTAGAAATTAAGAATACCATTTATATGGTTTTCTGCATTAGAAATTAATAATATCATTTAGAGGGTTTTCCACAGTAGACATTAAGAATACCATTTAGAGGGTTTTCCACAGTAGAAATTAAGAATACCATTTATATGGTTTTCTGCAGTAGAAATTAAGAATACCATTTAGAGGGTTTTCCACAGTAGAAATTAAGAATACCATCTAGAGGATTTTACACAGTAAACATTAAGAATATCCCAATATTCAACTTACATCAATAATAATAATAATAATAATAATAATAATATTTATTAGAAAGTTGTATATATATATATATATATCATGTGAATTATTAAATTCATTATATTATTGTTTCCTCTAAAAGGCTTCAGATGAAGATAATTATCTTTTCTATGCTGTCGCCTGCATCACCATCACCGGAACGTTTTTTTTTGTTGAATTACTTTACTTTTTTTTCATTTCGTTTTCTTCTTATGTTTTATAAGATATTTTATTATCATTTAAAAACATAAACATCAAAATAATAATAATAATAATAATAATAATAATAATAATAATAATAATAATAATAATAATAATAATAATAATAATAATAATAATAATAATAATAATAATAATAATAATAATAATAATTTTTTTATATAATTTATTTTTTTTAATTTTTTTTTAATTTTTAATTTTTTTTTGTATCTCAATGAGTTGATTTTTTATTTTTTTTTTATATGAATTTTTGTTTTTTATAATTTGGATATCTGCATTTAGATTATTCCATAACTTAGGTCCCATGGTTAGGATACTATTTATTAGTTGACTTTTTTTTGTATAAGGTATTTTGTAGATAGGTGATTTCCTTAATTTATTTTTATTTTCGTGTTTTTTATGTATGTTATAAATATTTTGTGGTAGATTATTATTGTGATGGTCATGCATGTATATTAGCGTGTTATATTTTATTAAACTATTGAGTTTTAATATATTATTCCTTTCAAATAGCAAATTTGTATGTTCTCTGAAATATTTGGTTTTGTTTATTATTCTTATGATTTTTTTTTGTGTGAGAATTAAATTTGTAAGATTACTTTTATAAATATTACCCCATATTATATTTCCATACATTATGTGTGGCAGGAATAGGCTGTTATATATGATAATCATTGGTTTTGTCTTAATGTATTTTGATAATCTGCTTATTGAGTAAAGTATTTTCGATAATTTATTATTAAGATTAAATATATGATTTTTAAAGTTTATATCTTTGTCAATTATTATTCCTAGATATTTATATTCTATTTCATTTTGTATTGATATGTTATTTATTTTTAGATGTATGTTACTGTATTTTCTCGAGTTAAAATTGACTATTTTAGTTTTATTGATATTTATTTTAAGTTTATTAAATGTATACCATTTTTCTATTTTTGTAATCATATTATCTATGGTATATTTTAATTTTTCATTGTTTCACTTGTAAATGTTATTGCTGTATCATCAGCATATACTATAAGTTTTACTTGTTGGTTATTATTGAATAGTAATGATAGGTCATTTGTGTATATTATAAATAGGAGAGGACCAAGTATTGATCCTTGTGGTACCCCAATATTATTACATAATATTTGTGATTTTTTATCATTTATCAAAACAACTTGTTTTCGATTACTTAGGTAGCTTTTGATAAGTTGTAGCGAATTGCTTCTTATTCCATATTTATATAATTTATCTATTAATATGTTGTGATCTAGCAATGTCAAGTGCTTTGCTTAGATCAAGGAATAGAGTATTTATTGATTTATTTTGTTCTTTGTTTATTAATATATGGTTATATAAATCTAAAATAGCATGTGTTGTGTTATGCTTTTTAGTATATCCGTATTGTGTATTAGATATAATTAGGTTTTTTTGAAAAAATGAAGTAAATCTCTGATGTATTATTTTTTCAAATATTTTTGAAATTTGACATAGTATTGATATGGGCCTGTAGTTGCATGGTTCGTATTGGTTTTTATTTTTATATATGGGTTTTATTATGGAATTTTTCATTTTTTGTGGAAATATACCTTCACTAATACATAAATTAAAAATATGTGTTAGTGGTGATGAAATATAATCTATTGATATTTTTACAATTTTCATGTTAATTAGGTTTATATCTAATGAGGTTTTTAATTTACTATTTTTTATTATTGAAGTTATTTCTTGTTTATTGGTTGGTTCTATGAATATAGAATTATTTATATTTGGTATTTCTACAGGATTTATTATATTTTGATTTTTAAATTGATCATTTATAATTTGTGCATTATTAATAAATTGTTCATTAAATATATTTGCTATTTTACTTGAGTCAAATGTGTTTTTATTATTTTTATCTTTAATGTATGTAATATTGTGTTTATTTACATTTGTATTAATGATATTATTTACTGTTTTCCAATGTTCTTTCGATGTTATGTTATCGTTTATTTGTTTGTTAATGTATTTTTGTTTTGCTTGTTTTATTGTGTTTTGTAAATTATTTCTATAAGATTTATAAACGTATAAATCTAATTCTGATTTACTTTGTAGATATGAGTTAAATATTTTTGTTTTTTATTTATTTTTCTTTTTATGTTATTTGTTATCCAGTTTTTAGAGAATATTTGTGATGATACTTTTGAAGTGATTATGGGAAAGTGTTTGTTTATTATATTTATATATTGAGTGTAGAAAATATTATAGGCATCTTCTGCATTATTGTTATTATATACAGTGTCCCATTTTATTTGTAATAGATTTTTAATAAATGTTACAATATTATTGTTTTTAATTTTTCTTGTTGTTATTAATGTTTTATTTTTCAGTAATCTGTTATTTAAGTTAAAGTTTGCATATATTGGAAGATGGTCTGTTATTTGTTCTTGTATTATACCACTTTTTCCTATGAAATTTCTATCTATATTAGTGTAGATTTGGTCAATTATTAAGTTTGTATTTGTATTGTATATTGGTCTTGTATTAGAATGTATAAGTGGTGTTAGTCCTAATTGGTGCATTAGTTGGTTTATTTTTGAATTTATATTATTCGTCGTGTCTATATTGAAATCCCCCATTATTATAAGTTTTTTGTTGATGAATTTATGAAATTTATCATAAAATATTGTATTAAACTCTTCTATTTTGTTAAATGGACTATTATAGATACATGATACTGTTATATTTTTATTATCACTTTCTTGTATTATTTCTATTGTTACTATTTCTAGATAATCTATTATATTAAATGTTAGTTCATTTACTATGTTATATGTTAGGTTGTTAGTTACGTATATGCATACTCCCCCTCCTCGTCTCTTATCTTGACAATGTCTATTATTTATTACCTGTTTATAATTAGGTATATTTAAGTTATTATTATTTATGTTATTTAGCCAGGTTTCTGAAAGGCAAATTATTTCTGGTTTTTTTGTTAATAAATTTAAAAAATCTGTCAAGTATTCAAAGTTGTGATTAAGACTTCGTATATTTAGATGTATAAATGTTAGATTATGTTCGTCTATTTTTTTGTTTATTTTATTAAAATTGTTTGTTGTTATATATTCATTTTTTTCTTTTGAGTTATTCATTTTTATTTTGTAATTCTATTATTTTGAATGTATTATTTATTGAACATCTTACCACAAATTTGTGTCCATTGATTGTTTTACCTTTAGCTTCTATGGAGAGCTTTTGTATTTCTATTAATTGTTCTTTTGTATATTCTTGTGATATACTAATCTTACTATACTGCGTATTTTTTAATTTATGTGCTGAATTTATAATGTCTTGTTTTTCGTTTTCTGTATTAAATGTTATTTTTATTGGTCTTATTTTATTAGCTTTATCATCATATTTTCCTATTATATGGTATTTAGTTATTTTATAATCACATTCAGTATTTTTCAGTATATCATGTATTTTATTTAATTCATTACTTGTTCTTGTTTCGAAATTGTCATCATTTTCCATTCTAACATTATACAGTATTATGGATTTATTTTTTTCAACGTTAACATTATTTTCATTTATTGTCTTTCTTATAGTATTGGTCATATTAGTTTGGATTGCTGAGTTTATATTTAGTTTTGTAATTTCTGCGAAAGATTGTAAATCTGACTTATGTGTTGTATTTGTTAATTTGTTAATTATTGTGTTTTGATTTTCAATTATTATTGCTTGATTATCTATTATTATTTTTTGATTAGATAACATTTCTTTTAAATCATTTAAATTTAAGTAATTGTCATCATTTTTTTTTTCAATTATTATTGCTTGATTGTCAATTATAATTTTTTGATTAGATAATATTTCATTAAAATCCTTTAAATTTAAGTTATTGTTGTCATTTTTTTTTTTATTTGCCATTTTTTATAAGTAATATATTTTCGAAATATTTAAAATATTTGTATATGTTATATGCTATATGCTATTATATATAATGTATCTTATTTATTATACATAGAATAATAAAAGGATAAAATGATATATATATATATATACATATATATATATATATATATATATTTATATATATATATATATATATATAAACAAATATATTAAAAATATTAAAAAAGTATATTTATATATATATATATATATACTTTATTGTTTATTTATATTGGATATAAGCACAAATATACATGGCAATGCATAAATATATAATGTATATAGTTTAATGTAATAATTAATTATTATAATTAAATCTTATTAATTATGCAATTATAGATATAATGAAATGTATATAAACTAATACAAAATAAAATGTATATAGTGTATATGAATGTATATAATGTATATGAATGTATATAATGTATATGAATGTTTATAATGTATATGAATGTATATAATGTATATGTATGTATATGAATGTATATGAATAGTGTAAGACGTGTAATAATAGTGAAATTATAATATGAATATAGAGATTATAATATGAATATAGAGATTATAAATAAAAATAATAGAATAGAGAAAAATGTAAACAACAATATAATAGAAATGATATGCTCCAATGATTTTAATAATATTTTAAATATAAATGATATAAAGTTGAATAAATGACAAAGTAGTGCGTGAAAAAAATAATTAATAAGTAAACAATGTGTGTTATATGTTTATAAATGTGATGATTATAAAATATTCATGGAAAACTTATCTGGATATCGGATTAAGCAGGCTAAATTAATTTGGAATTAAATTGATGTTTGACAGAATAATAGTAAACAGGAAGTGAAAAATAACATAAGTTGTTGATATAAGTTGAACATAATTTTATATGTAAAATAAATATTAGTACATTAGCGTAGTATTGTAGCAAAATATTAACTTATATATTATTTAATTTCATTTAAGTTAGTTTTAAAACTTAAATTCAATAATAAAATCATTTTAATATTGAATAAAATATGTAATCAATATGCAATTGCGATATATTCAATATTGGGCAATTAGTTCAACATGATTTCCATTTATATTATCAATATAATTATGATAACAATTGTAGTTCATGAGTCACCTGAATTATATTATGATAATGTAGCAAAATACATAGGATTACATACATCATTTTAGTTTTTAAAATAATATTTTATTTATTAAAAACAGTATATTTAATTAAATATTAATTTAAAATAATAATTATTAATTGATTCGCATACATACAAAATAAATCAATATTTCAAAATAATTAAAAGGTATAATATTCTATTTTTTCTATAATAAAACAATTATATAAACTTAATAATAATACTTAAGTCGTGTAAAATGCCATATGTTTTGAATATGGTTTTCCACAGTAGAAATAAGAATACCTTTTAGAGGGTTTTCCACAGTAGAAATTAAGAATACCATTTATATGGTTTTCTGCAGTAGACATTAATAATACCATTTAGAGGGTTTTCCACAGTAGAAATTAAGAATACCATTTATATGGTTTTCTGCAGTAGAAATTAAGGATACCATTTAGAGGGTTTTCCACAATAGAAATTAAGAATACCATTTATATGGTTTTCTGCAGTAGACATTTAGAATACCATGTTGAGGGTTTTCCACAGTAGATATGTAGAATACCATTTAGATGGTTTTCTGCAGTAGAATTAAGAATACCATTTATATGGTTTTCCACCGTAGAAATTTAGAATACCATTTAGAGGGTTTTATACAGTCGGTTTCACAGAATACCATTTAGAGGGTTTTAAATAAATATTTTTTTTAAATACCCTTTTGATGGTTTTCTGCAGTAAATATCAGTCTAGAAAACCATCATTTTTAACAGTGTAGTAGTAGTAGTAGTATTAGTAGTAGTAGTAGTAGTAGTAGTAGTAGTAGTAGTAGTATTAGTATAATATATTTAACAGTGAGCGATAATTAGCTTGATATGTGAAAATCGACTGCAGTAACAATATCGTGTGTAATACACACTGTGTATGTATGTGTACGACATGTGTATGTGTACAATATACGTGTGTTTATATGTATATGAGTGTGTGTTTATATGTTCTTGTGTGTGTGTGTGTGTGTGTGTGTGTGTGTATCAAGTAAGCTTATCTTGCATAGTGAATACGGAGCATATAAGAAAACGAAATCACTATCGGGTTAACATATTAGATAGTAAAGGTGATAAAGTATAGCAGAAGTCACTAGCATCACCCGTATCACGTGATGTAGTCACGAGGTAGGCATTGTAGTCTACATACTTGTATTGTGAAACTATGTTATAATGACGATCATTAAATCGTATAATTCATTTATTAATTTTGTTGTTGCAAATGCAAATAAAATTACTTATACTATATATAATATATATTATATATATATATATTTATATATTATAATTGTATATTTACAATGTGTAATTGTACTTATCGCTATATCGGTTATAATGAATAGGTGACTGAGAAGATAGGCGATACTTGTCAATATTTAACTCTTCATTCATCTATTAGGTTTTAGGCTAACTCTGATTATTAATACTATATTATATTATTATGTTATGTGGTATAACCATATATGGTTATGCGTAACAGTTACATTACAACAATAAATAGTTAGTCGTCGATATAATAAAGCCAATGGTTTCACTTATATTCACGCGTAAACTACGAAGGTGATTTAGAGGTCAAATATCGGAATCGTGAGTTTGTCGAGTGTACTTGATATAATTAATGATTACGTATTGTTGCGTACATTGTCCGGCATACATTGTACGTCGTACACTGTACGTTGTTAATATGCATTTCTGATAAGACGATATCAATATGTTCACCTTTCGTTCATGTTTACATACTAATATTACTATCAATTACACTTTTTAATATGTGATCAATTTAACGTTTTATTGGATTTATGTCTTTTGTACTTATTATTATTATTAATAATAATTATTATTATTATAATTATATTATAATAATATATTACAGTGATATATCAAAGATAAAGAATATTTGTAAACAAACAAATATATAATTGTGAAAATACACCGAATACGGTGATCATTAAATTAAATAAATAAATAACAGAATAAAGTGGTGCAATAAATAAAGAATGCTTTTAAGCATTATCTATGTATTTAAATAATACCTATAAATACCTCTATATATACTATAGCTGAATAAGCTATCGTATACGATATATCGTAATGGCTATATATATATATATATATATATATATATATATATATATAATATAATATAATATAGGAAGCACTAGAGCAATGTGATATATACATTATGATATAAATGAACCTCTTAATCAATTAGCGAATAGAGTATAGTAATCTATTGGTGATTGAGTAGTCGTATTATGCAATCGTGATTACGTAATGCATTATACCACCACTAAGTAGGTGTTTGTGTGTACATAGTACATAGTATAGTGAATATATACATTATGCATATTATTATGTAACATTAATCTATATTATATAGAGTTCTATATATATATATTTATTTTAGAAAATTGAGACCGGATATATATATATATATATATACACATATGTTTTTTTTGTATTATGTATGATATTATATACAATCAGTTTATGATAAATTTTAATATATAATATTATAATATATTTGATAATATACTATATGTAAAATAAACAAAAAATTATATTTTGTATTGATTATTAATCATTGTGTATTAATATATATGTGTATGAGTATAGGTGAAACCAAATAAAAGCTTATTATTTTATGGCGTTATATTGATTATAATACATAAATATCATCATTCAAAATTATGTAATATGTATAACCTACATATATGTTCAAGTTAACTGAAATCTATTGGTAATTATATAACTATATATAGTTATATCATATACCTATAGATATATGACACATACATTATGACTCACTCTACAATACCTATTTATATATAGCTATAGATATACCATATATGGTAATATAGTAATATATGAAATCACATCCAACAGGAGAATATCAGACAACTTTTCAAAGGGATTAAAATTCCTCACATCACTACTATTATTATTGATTATAATGTTCTGTGCCTATAGGGGGCGATAGCTGCTTAGTCGGCGTATTATGACGAGGAGCATGCTGGGTTTAATTAAAACGGGCGATATATTAATTAATACAATAAATAGTAATGCAAACACACCCCACCCCCACCACCCCACGCTTTACATAGAAGTGCTGCTGCTGGTGCTTACATAGAAAGTTTGGCTTCGTTTGATGATCACAGATAACGGTGATGTCAGCTTCATCATTATAATCTAGTGATGTGACAATATAAACGTAGCCAGTATTATAATGAATCTATAAGTATGTAGTATGTATATATATATATATATATATATATATATATATATGTATATATAATTATTAAAATATTAATATATTTATAATGTTAATGTCAGCTTAAATATATGTTTTTTTTAAAATAATAATTACTTATGAATAACTGTAATTACACGTGTATTACACGTTTACAACTTTGTACAAACATACATCCTATTAACCAAGACATGACTAACTAACTTTATTAACTTCTGATAAAAACAATATTTTGAAAGCGCCTAGAGAAAATCTATTTTTTAAATGATTTCATAGGTAGCATGGATTACCTATACTATAGGGTATATTAACATTAACTATATATAGTGCTGTGTGTATATGTATACAGGTGTAAATGTGTATAGCTATAGCTTTTAGACTTCACGTAGATGTATGCTATCTGAAAGCCTATAGGCGTACAGCTAAAATATACCGTACAATATACCGTACAATATACCGTAAAGTATAATACCGCTGGTACAAGTATACGAATACAGCACGCAGTGAGAGGCGGTTATAACTGCTGCCTCTGCTGCTGCTGCTGCTGCTGCTGCTGCTGGTGGTTGTGCTGTATAAGTATGTCGTATGCCAGCCAGCCATCCCACGGGGGACGTTGATAATTATTCTTGTGGCTAGGACAGCTATGTCCTTGATCGTATAGTTAACGTATACTATAGTTGTAGATCGTATACGATATCTAGGTTATGTCCTATCGTGTCCTTGACGAGTTCGACTACGGTATTCTCTAAGTCTATAGGGATTGCGTATACACTGTTAAAAATAATGGCTATAAAAAACAACTAGTTTTCTTTAAACACGAGGTAAAGGGTTTTATATAAATAAAACCTTTAGTTAATTTTAAGCAAAACTAAAGGGTTTTGGTAAACCTTTACCTTTTAGTGAATTATTACTAAAGGGTTTTTAAAAACCTTTACTTTTTATTAAATCATAACTAAAGGTTAATAACCCTTTACTTTTTAGTAAATAATAACTAAAGGGTTTCGAACCCTTTAGTTATACTCTCTAGCTGTACTAAAGGTTTTTATAAAATAAAGGTTCTATATATAGATTACATTAAAAGTCAAGCATCTCCACATCGAGTGTATACACTAAATATATTTACTATTACGCCTATATTAATATATCATAGTTATAATATATATATATATATATATATATATATATATATATATATATATTATAACTATGATATATTAATAATAATAATAATAATAATAATAATAATAATAATAATAATAATAATAATAATAAAATCAGATTTGGTAATTGCCTGGGTGAATTATTATGAATATTGAAATAGACGTATTTTAATGTATTCACATTATAAGTATTTATATTAATTAAATAGAGTGAATAATATTACATGTGAATACAATAAATTAGTTAATTCAGAGTAAATTAATAAATTAGAAACAATTTTTAAATGAATGTAGTTGAAGTCATATAACCATGAAGGTCCGAAACCTATAATTCTACTCGTTTATCAACACATATTATTAAATAATCATTATAAAAATATAATTTTAAGTTTATTTTATAATGTTGGCAAAAGAAAATGCAACTTGAATGATATATCATAATAATTAGTAATATTTATTATTTAATTTTAAATTTAGTTTAACATTTTTTGGTTATAATTATCGGTTATCTGGAAGCAGGCCGCCGAGTATTATTATAATAATCCAAGCGGTACCACTCTCTATCTTCCAATGGTAATTTGTAAATTATGTAAACAAATCAAATAAATGTAAACAACTACCCTTTTGAGATGTAGATAAATTCAATATATAAATATTAAAATTTATATATTTCTTTATATATTTCTTTATATCTTTCTATATATTTCTTTAAATATACAAATACATAAATACTACATAAATTATATTTATTAATTTAATAGTTTTAATTAATATACAAAATATTATATTATCATATAATACATAAATATATTTATTCAATTATTTGAATATATATAGTTGTATAATATCTTATATAATATTTTTATGATATATTTTTATAATTAATAAATAGTTATTTATATTATAATTTATATGTAATAATTTATTCTAATTTATATGTAATAATAAACATTTATTAATATAATTTATAAATGGTGTAATTTTAATATTTAATAATATTTAACATTAATTATGAAGCCGATACTAGTAATTGTCATGACGAGATAGGTATTTATGATACCGTGAATACCCGCTATAGCGTGGATTGATGAATGTAAGTGGTTGAGGAATTGTAATATTGATTATTAGGTAGTCGAGAAATTATAATATTGAATATTAGGTAGTCGAGAAGTTATAGTCTTGAATATTAGGTAGTCAAGAATTTATAGTATTGCAAATTAATTGGTCGAGAAATTATAATATTGAATATTAAGTGGTCGAGAAATTATAATATTGAATATTAAGTAGTCGAGAAGTTATAGTAGTGAATATTAGGTAGTCGAGAATTTATAGTATTGCAAATTAAGTGGTCGAGAAATTATAAAATTGAATATTAAGTAGTCGAGAAGTTATAGTATTGAATATTAGGTAGTCGAGAAGTTATAGTATTGCAAATTAAGTTGTCGAGAAATTGTAATATTGAATATTAGGTAGTCGAGAAGTTATAGTATTGAATATTAGGTAGTCGAGAATTTATAGTATTGCAAATTAAGTGGTCGAGAAATTATAATATTGAATATTAAGTTGTCGAGAAATTGTAATATTCAATATTAGGTAGTCGAGAAGTTATAGTCTTGAATATTAGGTAGTCGAGAATTTATAGTATTGCAAATTAAGTGGTCGAGAAATTATAATATTGAATATTAAGAGTCGAGAAGTTATAGTATTGAATATTAGGTAGTCGAGAAGTTATAGTATTGCAAATTAAGTTGTCGAGAAATTGTAATATTGAATATTAGGTAGTCGATAAGTTATAGTATTGAATATTAAGTGGTCGAGAAGTTATAGTCTTGCAAATTAAGTTGTAGAGAAGTTATAATATTGAATATTAAGTTTTCGAGAAATTGTAATATTGAATATTAGGTAGTCGAGAAGTTATAGTATTGAATATTAGGTAGTCGAGAATTTATAGTATTGCAAATTAAGTGGTCGAGAAATTATAATATTGAATATTAAGTTGTCGATAAATTGTAATATTCAATATTAGGTAGTCGAGAAATTATAGTATTGCTAATTATAAGGTTGAGAAATTATAATATTGAATATTAGGTAGTCAAGAAGTTATAGTATTGAAAATTAGGTAGTCGAGAAGTTATAGTATTGAAAAGTAAGTGGAGAAATTGTAATATTGAATATTAGGTAGTCCAGAAGTTATAGTATTGCAAATTAAGTGGTCGAGAAATTATAATATTGAATATTAAGTTGTCGAGAAATTGTAATATTGAATATTAGGTAGTCGAGAAGTTATAGTATTGAATATTAAGTGGTCGAGAAGTTATAGTCTTGCAAATTAAGTTGTCGAGAAGTTATAATATTGAATATTAAGTGGTCGAGAAATTGTAATATTGAATATTAGGTAGTCGAGAAGTTATAGTATTGAATATTAGGTAGTCGAGAATTTATAGTATTGCAAATTAAGTGGTCGAGAAATTATAATATTGAATATTAAGTTGTCGAGAAATTGTAATATTCAATATTAGGTAGTCGAGAAATTATAGTATTGCAAATTATGAGGTTGAGAAATTGTAATATTGAATATTAGGTAGTCAAGAAATTATAGTATTGAAAATTAGGTAGTCGAGAAGTTATAGTATTGAAAAGTAAGTGGAGAAATTGTAATATTGAATAGTAGGTAGTCAAGAAGTTATAATATTCAATAATGTATTGTAATTGTAATTTCGTATTTAATTTATATGTGCTATTTAAATTTTTTATAATTTATTATATATTATTTATTCGCAAATGTAAAGTAATAATAATCGTTAATAATTATAAAATAGTTTAATTTCGTCATAAATTCTAAAAATCTAAAGCTGAATATTATATTTTTATATATTTCTTTTTATAAATACATATCCCAATGTAATATATAGTAAGAATAATGTATATAACGTGTATATAAGCGTAATTTAATATTATATTTAGATATCCCAATATAAAATAGTCATTTACTAAACTATTTTATAATTGTTAATGATACTATTAATTTATAATTATTGTAATACCCCTATGAAAAATAAACAACAGAATGTTAAATTTACGATTTTATGGTAGGTTTACTTAACGTTTTTTAATTAAAAACAGATTTATATATATGTTTATTATTATTATTATTATATATCTATATAGAATATTAAATTATCTTTCATAAGGTATATAAAACGTATATTAATATTTAATATTGAATGTTTTAATATACTAAATTAAAAAATAGTTTAATCAAATTTAATAAATGATCGATAATGTGATTATATATATTATAAACTAAATATATATAATTAAATATGATAGATATTATATCAATTAATTATATATACTTATACAAAATTGTATATAATATTTTATATACATATCTTATATAAAAAATATAATCTAATTTACTAAATATACTAAATTAAAAAATATTTTAATCAAATTTAATAAATGGTCGATAATGAGATTATATATATTATAAACTAAATATATATAATTAAATATGATAGATATTGTATCAATTAAGTATATATACTTATACAAAATTGTATATAATATTTTATATACATATCTTATAAAAAAAATATATTAGAAAAATGTAATCTAATTGACCATAGATTCTATGATAGAAACATTATTTACTAAATAAATTATTAAATTTATATAATTATAAAATAAGTATTATTAATATAGTAAAATAATAAATATGTTAATATTATGAATAAGTAATTTTATATATTTGCAGATTTCAAACTATATACAATTTAACTGAACGAAAAATAATGGATAACATACATAGGTTATGATAAATTATATATAAATATAGACAGATATTTATAAAAATACCATGAGTGTCATAATTGGTAAAAAATGTGAATTCTGTATGTTAACATTTAATAAATTTTCAAATTATATTAAACATTTAAATTTAATACATCCAAATAAAAATTGGTATAAATGTATAGATTTAAAATGTAATTATAAAGCATCTAAAATAAAACATTTATTAAGACACGATATAAGGAATCATTTAAGTAATTATTTATTTAATAATAGTAATGATATTAATACTATTATTGAAAATGTAGAACAAAATAATAGTTTGTGTGATAATGATGAACTTAATAATAATTATGATAATGTGGATGACAATAATAGTTATAATAGTAATGTTGATGAACGTAATGATATTTATGAAAATGTAGATGATAATAATATTTTTAATAGTAATGAGAATATGAATGATGAATATACTAACTTATTTACTGAGATATCAGAAGGATTTAATACTTTATTATCAGAATTTATATTTGATATTCAAGAAAAACATTTACTTCCAAATTCTGTACAAACTTCATTGGTAACAAAATCAAAAATAATTGTTGATTATGTATCCAAATCATATAAGAAAATAATGTTAGCAGGATTATGTCAATTAAATATTAATTATTTAGAATCAAAAATACTAACTAAATTATTTAATTATGATTTTAATAAAGAATTTGCATTATTAAATACAAACTATAAAATTGAGAAATATTTAAAATGTAACTTAAACTATATTGAGCCTATAAGCTACCGTTTTGATAATACTAGTAAACATCATACGTTTCATTATGTGTCAATAATAGATACACTTTCACAATTTTTAAAACATCCAAATATTCAAAATAAATTAATTTTAACTCCGAATAGAAATGTTGACTTTTACTCTGATGTATATAATGGTAACAAATGGATTCATGAAACAACTTCAAGTTATTGTCACATTAATCTACAATTTTATATTGATGAATTTTCTATAAGTAACCCTCTTGGTAGTAGTAGATCACAATATAAAATAACAGCAGTTTATTTTATAATGCTCAATTTACCTTTAACTATAAGATTTAAAAGAGAAAATATATGTTTGTGTTTACTAAGTAGATATAATATTTTAAAATTGTATTCATCAGGCTATGACTTGTTATTTAAACCTTTAATTAATGAGCTTAAATTATTAAATAATGGAATATCAATTATATTAAAAAATGGAAATAATTTTAATTACAAAGCTTATATGTTATTTATATCATCAGATAATTTATCAGCAAATGATATTGGTGGATTTAGGTTATCTTTCAATTCTGGTAATTTTTGTAGATTTTGTTTAATTCACTATGATAATTTTCGAGATGAACTTAAGTCTACCTCATTAAAAATAAGATCCATCAGTGAATATTCTCAACATTTGTCAGAAAATTCATTTGGTATACGTGCAAAATGTTCATTATTGGATGTACCAAATTTTAATATTACTACGTCTTTACCTCCAGATATTATGCATGATTTATTAGAAGGAGTCATTCCCTTAACTGTATATAAAGTCTTAAAATCATTATATAATGATAAAATAATAACAATTTCTAGTTTGAATTATAATTTAAAAAATTTAGAATTTCCTACATCATGTAATATTCCTGTAGTTTTTGAAAATACATTTTTTTCTAAAAAAGGCAAGATTATTGGCACAGCTAGTCAAAAACTTGAACTATTCTATATTCTACCTATGTTAGTAAATATTGATTTAAATAATAATAAAGCATGGCAGATATATTTAATGTTAAGAGAATGCTGGGATTACATATATTCAAATAAAATAAAAACTATTGATTTAAAATATCTAGAAGAAATTATTGAATCATACTTAATGAATTATGCTAATTATTTTGGAAAAGAAAGTCTAATTCCAAAGCATCATTTTATGTTGCATTATTGTTATTTTATAAAACTATATGGGCCACTACGTAATATATATTGTATGCACTTTGAACGAAAGCATCAATATTTTAAAAGGTTACAAAGAAGTACACTGAATTTTATCAATGTAACACATACACATAGTTTTAGACACCAAGTCAACTTTGCAAAAAATATTAATAATACAGAATTTAATGATATATCTATAGATAATAATAATATAAGGAAAATACCAATTGAGAAAATAGCTATTGAATTATTAGACAAGATATCAGAAAAGTTTAATACAACAATCGATAAATTCATAAATATATCAAAAATGATTATAATAAATGGTATTGAATATAATACAGATGAGTCAATAATATACATTTTAGAAATACATAAAGTTTTAATGATACCAATATTCTTTAAAGTCCGATATATTATTTTGTTTAATGATAAATATTTTCTTTGTGGAAATATATTCATACCTAAAGTATTTGACTTAAATAGATATGCATACCAACTTGAATTTATTGATGAATGGTATATATTAGAACCTGGTCAAATATTAGATACATATAGCCATAGAATATATAAAAATATAAATAATTGGTATGGTTATTCATTATTTAATATTTTACATTATCCTGATATGTCATATTTTAGTGATAATGAGAACGAATATATATATCATGACCTTCTACCATCTTCTACCACCCAAGCGTCTTCAATTGGTAATATTTCACTAAACCAAGATGTATATGGATATAGGTTAATATACAATATAATTAATAATTTGTTTTATTGAATATTGATCTTCACTAAAAAGTAACTATATATTTTATAGAAAATATAAATTATCAAATACTTATATATTCTATAATATTTTACATTATCATATGTCATATTTTAGAGAAAATGAGCAAGAAATTCGACAATCTATGATTCAAGCGTCTTCAACAAACTGTTTACCTAATGTTCAACCCTCATTAAACCAAGATGTATATGGATATAGGTTAATATACAATATAATTAATAATTTGTTTTATTGAATATTGATCTTCACTAAAAAGTAACTATATATTTTATA
Source organism: Osedax fenrisi (assembly GCA_964019155.1). Classification (NCBI taxonomy): domain Eukaryota; kingdom Metazoa; phylum Annelida; class Polychaeta; order Sabellida; family Siboglinidae; genus Osedax; species Osedax fenrisi. The sequence continues at coordinate 62,712,191 of OZ025243.1, forward strand.
GAAAATATAAATTATCAAATACTTATATATTCTATAATATTTTACATTATCATATGTCATATTTTAGAGAAAATGAGCAAGAAATTCGACAATCTATGATTCAAGCGTCTTCAACAAACTGTTTACCTAATGTTGAACCCTCATTAAACCAAGATGTATATGGATATAGGTTAATATACAATATAATTAATAATTTGTTTTATTGAATATTGATCTTCACTAAAAAGTAACTATATATTTTATAGAAAATATAAATTATCAAATACTTATATATTATATAATATTTTACATTATCATATGTCATATTTTAGAGAAAATGAGCAAGAAATTCGACAATCTATGATTCAAGCGTCTTCAACAAACTGTTTACCTAATGTTGAACCCTCATTAAACCAAGATGTATATGGATATAGGTTAATATACAATATAATTAATAATTTGTTTTATTGAATATTGATCTTCACTAAAAAGTAACTATATATTTTATAGAAAATATAAATTATCAAATACTTATATATTATATAATATTTTACATTATCATATGTCATATTTTAGAGAAAATGAGCAAGAAATTCGACAATCTATGATTCAAGCGTCTTCAACAAACTGTTTACCTAATGTTGAACCCTCATTAAACCAAGATGTATATGGATATAGGTTAATATACAATATAATTAATAATTTGTTTTATTGAATATTGATCTTCACTAAAAAGTAACTATATATTTTATAGAAAATATAAATTATCAAATACTTATATATTCTATAATATTTTACATTATCATATGTCATATTTTAGAGAAAATGAGCAAGAAATTCGACAATCTATGATTCAAGCGTCTTCAACAAACTGTTTACCTAATGTTCAACAATCAACATATCACAAGAATGATGTATTTGGATATAGGTTAATATACAATATAATTAATACTTTTTTTATTGAATATTGATCTTCACTAAAAATTAGCTATATATTTTATAGAAAATATAAATGATCAAATACTTATATATCCTATAATAACCCTTATTCTGATCTGATAGTCTTCCTGAATTTAATGAAGAATTAAAACTTATTTTATCTTCATTAAATGAAGAAAAATATTATGTGGTATTTTCTACTAATCGGAAAAAAATTATTCATTTTATTATAGAAGATCTCCGAATGAGATATTCATTGTTAGTAATACATATTTATGTCATTTTATTAATATATAATTAGTTAATTATATGTTAATGGATCTATAAATTATAAAGTAGTTAATAATATATAAAATAGATAATTTTATATAAATATATAAATGTAATAGTAAATTATATTAAATATTAATAACAAATATATTATATTAAATAATATTTATTTTTGAATAGAGTTTTAAGTATTACTGGAATTAATAGAATAATCTCGTCTTTATTAAATACATACCCTTATCTTGGCAGTAAAGTTAGTACATTTTAATAATATATTTAATTTAACCATCTGATTATAATTTAACTATTAGTATATACTTTTATTTTACAATTCATAAAATTACCCAAGCGCTGTTGAGAATGAGAGCGATTGGATAATATATATAACATTTAATATAAATAATAATAACCAATAAAATGACTTATTAAATGTAAATATAAATATAATATTTTATTTAATATTTAGGATTCATGGAAAAAATCATTTCTTCGACGTATGAGTATTTCGAGAGGTGAAAATACAAATATTATACATGATGAACTAAAACTAAAATATGGTACACCTGGAATTGGCAGAAAAAGGAAAGTTACTGAGATCTTTAATATCAAAAGAAAGATTTACACAAAAAAAGTAAGTATATTTTTAATACATAAATAATAGTAAGTGTGTACTTGTCAACATTCATATTTATAAACCATGGTTTCTTACTATTCATAGTCATATATGTATTAATTAGGTTATTAATATTACAATCTTATTTACATAATTTATTTATATTTTTAGTTTATTAAATTATATATGATATGTTTTTTCATAAATATGAATCCACAATTTAACATATTTTGACACATAGTAAATAATTAAACTGATTTCATGTGTTTACTGTAATACTTACAATGTATGGTATCTCAAAATGATATTAAATTCACTATAATTGATGTTATTAATATAAACTGTTATAAATAATAAAGAAGATTTTAAAGGTGTAAAATGCCTGTTGACTTTCTACCCTAACGCGTGTACATCATAATGTGTGTATGTTAATAACAATTATTTAAACGTGTAAAATATATGAGTTTATAAAGTGTAAAATAATGTATTTGTATGGTGTAAAATTAAAATGTTACACTAGCGTATAATATAAATTATAAATCACACCTCTAAATGTTTTGTATAATTATTATATACAAATGTATTGTTCAACTAAATTATTATGCCAATATTATTAATTTTATAAATAAAATTATATTAGTTTATAACATGTTCTCTATTTCAAAATCGTTATTATATTATAACAAATAACAATTAGTAATCAATTATTAATTATTATAAATATTAGATGGTGTAAAACTTATAATATTAAAAGGTGTATATACCGATATGATTGTGAGGGGATCATCTTAAGTTATTAAGGACTTGGCACATCCTTACTGAAAGTTGGTAGCCTTATACTATTCATTCGCTGTGGTCGATTTATGAACTATGTGTTGTTTTTCCCTCTTTATTTGTACACATCTTGTTTTATTATTATTTTTATCTATTATAATTTTATTTTTATTTATATATAATATTTATTTATATTTTAACTATTTTAATATTAAAAATTTTACTTTATATTTATATTTTTTTTTTAATTTCAAATTTTATTTTATCTATTGTTAATTTTATTACAGTTTGTTTTTTTTCCATTCCTTTTACTGACAGGTAGATATCTCGATAAGTTCAGTGAACTTCTATATCTACCTGGGTTCACTCTCGTTTATTACGACGAACCAATCTGATTATTATTATTATTATTATTATAATAATAGAAGGTGTAAAACATATTCATATTAGAAGATGTAAGACTTATAACAATAGAAGGTGTAAAACATATTATAATAGATATATCTTTAAGTAAATATATCTTAATACTTATAATTTTGTTTTAATATTCTATAATAAACATATATGCGCTTTTATAAATAAGCCAATAATATATCTTAATATTTATAACATTATATATATATATATTACAGATAAAGAATATTAAAGAAGCTATTACAATTGAAAATGTAAACAAATATAAACTACAAATGGTAGCGGAAATGTTTAAAGTTAAAAGAAATTATGACATATTAAAGTTTGTATATTTATTTTATAATTATTTATTATTAATTAAGTGAAGTAATAAAATAAATTATTATTTTACAGTTATTTGATGGCAGAAACAGTAGATGACAGAGATAAGCTATTTAGTAATGACACTATTTCCATTCAAGAGATGATCAAGGAGTATCCGGCAATTTCACTATGTGATATGGTTATTAATATATAATTTTAGTAGAATTGGTACTGTAGTACAGTATTATGCAAATAAGTATACTAATAATAAGATTGTACAGATTTATATTTATTTAATTTAAATATATAAATATAAAATATTATAACAATAAAATAATCTTAATAAAATGAATGATAAACTAAAAGTCACTTAAACTTAAAATAATCTACTTATGTTTTTAACTTTTCTTAATAATTTATAAATACTTATTAACAATAAATTAATCTTAATAAAATGAATGATAAACTAAAAGTCACTTAAACTTAAAAGAGTCTACTTATGTTTTTAACTTTTCTTAATAATTTATAAATACTTATTTCATATATATCATCATTACAAATATTAGGTTTTACATTATTTTATTACATTTTTTACATTAATACAGATACTAAATGATGCACAGCTCAGATACGGCTTTATAGGAGAATATAATGAAGTGGACATTATTATTACCTATTTACCTAAATTAGTAAAATATGTTAAACCGTCGAACAATGAAAGTTTCAATAATTGTTATGAAAAATACAAATGGTGTATTGGGTCTGGCAATGAAAAAAAGAAAGGTGTGTATTTGTATTTTATTATACATAATTGATATCCTATACATCATATACATATTATACATTATTGATATCCATACTAATTTTATATAACTAATATATACATTGATTTAAATAACTTAAATAATAACAAAAATAAAACTTTAATAACAAAAATATGTATATTTTTTTCACATGTGATATTAGATTAATAATACAATTAATTTATAACATGGTAAATTAGTAATAGAATATTGTATATATTAGCGCTAAATATGTTGCTTATCAAAGATATAACACACCCTATCTACACAATCTGATTAATACCTATATATATTATATAGATGCAGAAATTGAATTATGCATAATGGGGATATCGTTACTTTTGAAAGAAGATTCATCATATATACTTACTAATAAAGCTGTTAGTACTTTAAGTAATTTAAAACATTTAATAAAAATTACATATTATTACAGGAAATATTAAAGCCATATCCAACTATTCTTGAAAATGAAGGAGATTACGAATTAAGAATAGATAATCTACTTATATGTAGAAATTCGTCATTTAAACGTGTATTTGTTTCGTGGTTTTATTCGTTTTATATATTCAATATTGTTTTTACTCCTCCTATTAATAAAACACTTATTTTCATTTCCAATTATATATTTAAAATCAAGTGCAGTTCAGTACCACGATGTGTAATTGGATTATATAGGAAATTATAATAATATATTTTTATTTTATTTTATTGTCATATTATTTTTATTTGTGTTTATTTTAATAAATTTTATATTTTATATCAAATATTTCTAGTATAAGTTCAAAACCCTTTAGTTAATATTCTATTAAAACCCTTTAGTTAATAAAATTCAAATAACCTTTAGTTCAAATAAGTTCAAAACCCTTTAGTTAATATTCTATCGAAACCCTTTAGTTAATAAAATTCAAATAACCTTTAGTTCAAATAAGTTCAAAACCCTTTAGTTAATATTCTATCGAAACCCTTTAGTTAATAAAATTCAAATAACCTTTAGTTCAAATAAGTTCAAAACCCTTTAGTTAATATTTTATCAAAACCCTTTAGTTCAATTAAGTTCAAAACCCTTTAGTTCAAATAAGTTCAAAACCCTTTAGTTCAATTAAGTTCAAAACCCTTTAGTTCAAATAAGTTCAAAACCCTTTAGTTAATATTTTATCAAAACCCTTTAGTTCAATTAAGTTCAAAACCCTTTAGTTCAAATAAGTTCAAAACCCTTTAGTTCAATTAAGTTCAAAACCCTTTAGTTCAAATAAGTTAAAAACCCTTTAGTTAATATTGTTCATAACCCTTTAGTTCTTTATGTAGCAAAACCCTTCATGTTTCACTAAAGCTTTTACTAAAGGTTACTCAAACCCTTCACTCAGTGGACCACTAACTAAAGGTTTATTCAGCGAAAACTAAAGGGTTATTTTTAACAGTGTACACCGGAGGACATGGCCTGAAGGACATGCGCCGCACGTGACTAGGACATGCCTAGGACATGACTGGTGAGTTGTGGTGAACTTAAAGAAGCTGATGTGCAATAAATGAAATAAACACACATCCACACATACACGCGAAAATAGAAAACTTATGTCTACATATAGGAATACGTATATAAACGTGTGTGTGTGTGTGTGTGGGTATACCGTATAGGTTATCCTATAAGATAACCCATATTGACCATGATGGTCAGATATATCTATTTTTAGAATTCTGAATCGTGAGGTAGTATACTACCAATATATGTATTATTACCTATCATTTGATATATATACGCAAATAGAATGACATATTATCACACAAACGCTGTCATTATAGGTGTTTATTTGGGTGTACTACAATACATATTGCATAATAATCGCCATTACACACACACATATATATATATATAATTAGTACGTAATAAGCATTTGTATTTGACATAGATCGGTATTACTATATCTCGCCAATGTAAAATTTTTCAACAGACATGGTGCCTCGATTTAGGAAACTTAAGATGACCGAACATCATATGAACAATTCATTTAATATTCAAACAAATATTCAAACAAATAATATTGATTTTTAAATACATTTAATTTATTTTCTATAGAAAAGAAATCAAATGTATTTAAAAATCAATATTATTTGTTTCTATATAAAAGAAATCAAATGTATAAATCAATATTATTTATTTGAATATTTGTTATTAAATGCATTTTTCATATGATTTTCGGCCATCTTAAGTTTCCTAAATCGAGGCACCATGTCTGTTGAAGAAAAACCACGTGATACCAATCTATGTAAACTATAAATCTATGGTAATAAGTAATTCATACTATGGATGTACATTGTACATTGTACAAGCATGAGTAATTGTATGCATATATCTTTTCATATCTAGTTCAATATTTTAAATTTTACAAATATATTTATATTTTGATTTATTTTTATTATTTTAAAATTTTGAAATTTATGAAACTCTTTTGTTAGTTAATTACTAGGTATTTATTACGCCCCTTTTGTTGACAGGTATCTTGATACGTTCATAATAACTTCTATCTGGGTTCATTCTGTTATTTACGATGTGATATGGGTGCATAGATTTATAGTTTACAGTTTGTAAACTATAAATCTATGTATGGGTGCAATCTGATTATTATTAATATTAGTATATGTACGATGGGATCGTGTAATCATGTACATGCGTATTTATATATACTCCTATATCAGGTGATGATTATAAGTTGTACCTTATACAACTATATCACTGGTTATAATAACAGCTTGTAACTACATGTCTGTGACCGGTGGTTATGTCATAATTCCCGTAGATAGTACGTAATATACTATATACACTACATAATTAAGGTGAGGTGGGGGTGGGAAGTTCTTAGTGGGTTATACCTTAGTGTGTGTGTGTGTGTTCGCTACAGAACCCTTGATAATACACAGGCACCTTTATAACAATAAGTGGTAATGCAATACACACGTGTACGTTATGTAATAAGTGTTATCGCTGCGTGTGGTCTAGAGAGAGAGAGAACACTGAGTCTGTTGTTTCTATAAACGTGTAGTCTATAATACATGTATATCACATTCGGGTAAAGTATTACGTATATTTAATAATTAACAAGTAATATATATATATATATATATATATATATATATATATATATATATATTTATATATATGTGTACATACATATATGCATGATAAATCAATTACAATGCTATAGTATGTATGCTATACATTAGAAGATGTGATATTGTATTACACTCATTAGTTACTACTACGGCCCCCTGCTGCTATTACCAAATATAGGCATGACTAGGTATTCTATATTTAGATGACTACCCGATAATGATGTGTAACTCTATCAATATCCAGTAGATATCATTCCAGTCACATATTCAATATCTAATATTTATAAGTAAATAATACTTCATAAAATACCCAATCAATTTAAGGAACGCGCGTATAAAAATGTAATTGATAACGAATATAGAATTTATTATTAAATAATCAATTAATCATTATTAAATAATTTATTGATAATATATACATATTTATTTCATCTAATAGCAGTATGCTATATATTTACATACACAATTATTATATTCAGAGAATTTAAATATTATGTAATATATATATATATATATATATATATACTAGTATATTTAACGTAATTCTACGTTTATATATAGTGTTAAACACATTATAATGTATAATAAGTATACTATATTATACTTATTATAAACTAAGATATGTGTAATAGGTATATATTGTAATAACTTAGGTATATGACTCAACATGTGCGTGTGATGACAGCGTGGTGAGGTGGTCAGTAAGACCTCTATGGTCAGTACTGGTCAGTAGCAGTAGCAGTAACAGTATGCTACCACATACACACGGGTCATCGCGTTCACCATAACGGTTTTAATTGCATCAGACCACCACCACCAGGGGGGCGCGCGCTGTCTACGTCAGTGGGGCGGGCGGGTGCGTTACGTCATAGCGATTGAGACGACCGATTACGTAATCTTAGCAGTGTTACGTAACCCGTGCCTGCCTGGCTGGCTGCACTAGAGGCGCGCGGTAAACGCCCCTCCATCCAACTCCAACTCCTAAATCGATACGATTACGTAATTATAATGACCATCTCTATCACAGCGTGTCTCTCTACCTCACTGTTTGTCTCATTGTGTGCGTCTTTATGTATCATTGCTAGATTTACGACCCGCGAGGTACCTGCAGGTGAACATGTTCACCGCACACGCCGCACACATGTGTGTGTTGCGCACCGCTAGCGCCCCCTATTGTTTCCCCCCCCCCCCCGGCTACTGATTACATTTGACGCACTTTATGATTACTAGGTGGTATAGTAAACATCCGGAAGGTAAACATATTATATTCAATTATATAGGGGATACTAGAATATAATAGATACACGTTAATTTAATGACATCGCTATAGCGCCTATACTAAACACTGATTCCCCCCTCCCTTACATGTAATGCACGTGTTAGTATCGCACTTAGCATAGCTAGCAGGTACAGCAGTACAGCATACAGTTACGTCATGATCTCGCGAGGCTACCGACCACAACTTATTTGAAGTTGTTAATTATGTAATCACAATAACATAATCAATTCGTAAGATATAAATTGGAAAAATTAAAAAGTTACAAATATTATAAATATCAATTTATATTAATATTCAAATTAAACGTATAAGTGCAATTATAAATTATAATTATAAGTATATCATATTATATATATGTGTTTATTATGTATATTATGCATACAATTTAATGAATTAGTATATATAGATATAGTGTATATGTATGTATTAATATTATATAATAATAATTATGAATATATTTAATAGTTACATATTTATAAAATAAGAAATATTTATAATATGATATTATATTGATATACTATATATAGACCAGGATGTCTATAGTCTATATGTCTATAGACCAGGATGGTATGGGGTCTACCTATATGATTAAACTAACAATAAAAAGACAAGCTAGACAAAATATGTTTTTTTGGTGATTTTTCTAATCTTTTTTCTTATATTTTTCTAATTTCTAAATATTTTTGTTTTTTCAATATTTAGTGAAATAATGTATGTAATATTTAAAAACAATTTTTTATTAATTGTATAATTCATTTGTTATTAAAAGTTATAATTATTACTAAATTAATGTTAGATATTAACTATAATAAATCATTTGACATTAAAATTAAAATGAGAATATATAAAATAAATGTTTCAAACAAAATAAGAAAAACCCAAAAACTGCCACTATGTGACAATTCTATAAGTTATAACTTATACATATAGATGTTATAAGAGATAATAATGATGTGGTGGGTGTAATGTTATATGTTCATTATACGTGTAACACGAATGTAGTTAAGGGAAGGCCTGACGTGTTATTGTATTTCATGTTATTGTATAACTGCCCTACTTCTATACAATGTATGGATTTTACATAAATTAGCATTTCCCGTTAGAACCGCGGTTTTATATATATATATATATATATATGTGTGTGTGTGTGTGTGTGTGTGTGTGTGTGTGTGTGTGTGTGTGTATGTGTGTGTTTGTATGTATGTTTAGATGTGTGCACATATATGCACCAACACAAGTATATCTATAGATGTGTATAAAAACACACACACATATATACACACACATATATGTTCATACATCATACAGCGTATACAAATGCATATACAGTGAAACCTCTCTATAAGAAAAACTTCTATATGATTTTTTTTACACATTTGTTTGGAATTCAACCTTTTCCACATTAAAAAACTCTTTATAAGAAATACATCTTTATAAGAAAATTATTTTAAATCTTTTTTGGAAATTGTACCACTTTATACAAGTTAATTTGTGTAATAAATTATATCTAGATTTATGTTAGTTTTGTAATGTAGTTAGAACAATAATTAATTGCAATTAGTGCATTTGATGAATGTGGTAGTGGTGGTACATAATGAGGTATATTATAGCAAGCATTGGTGACATACACACACACACACACACATACACACACACATACACACACACACACACGACGTGTGTCATATGTGTATCATGCATTAATGTCTATAGTCTCCGCAAATATCTGTGATTATCTCTGGTGATTATCGATTAGTTATTGCATAATAGTTGATTGTTTGACTAAATGTAGTTAATGCTATGCAACTAGAAACAGCTTAGAGGTGACCTTTACTGCGACGCATGCGCGCTTTTTAGATTACGCCCCCTTTTTTAATAATCTCATGACAGAGTTTTATGAATATCCATCCAGTAAGCCTATACACATTAATAGAGATGATGTGTACATACATTATGTATACATCATGTATACTATCCTATTATATATATATATATATATATATATATGTTTAATTATATATTACAATTGCTTTAAATAATCCCACATGTAATAACAAGCCTAACAACCCTAACATCAGTAAACCCTCACTATACCCCCAACCCTAGCGATACATATACGTAACGAGTATCTATGCGTGAGCTATAGGGATAACTACACTCTACATATTCTACAATATAATTAGTTTATTAGCCACATACGAACATATTATTTTATATTTTAGTGATAAAGTATTATTTAATATATATATATATAAGATATTTAAGTTATATACATGTATAAGATATACGATGATGGTACCACTACTATTTAGGCTGACCATTGTATATGCATTGCTAATGTATAAGTATATAGCTGACACAATGGGTACAGTGTTTCAAGCCTACAATGTACATACAACAGATCTACTATGTGTACATGTGATAAAGTGGTTCCTATTGGAAGTACATACATATAGAATATATCATATCATATACAGTGTCATCTCTATTACAATAACATGTCACACACACACACACACACACACACACACACACACACACACACACACACACACACACACACACAATGTATACTAAACATACAGCTGCACATTATACAGCAGTAGCAGCAGTAGTATATGAATATATTAACTATGTGTGGTGTGGTGTGGAGGGCAACAGCTGTAGATTACACTAATCACCCTCAACACATCGCAGATAATGAATCATATGTAAACACACTATACCATATAGCTTATTTATATAACTAAATATATATATATATATATATATAAATATATATATCTATTATGTAACAAGACATACAAATGCGGACATAGGACATGATTTGTGAATAGAAATAAAAAGTTGACCGGAACCACTTTCCGTTGACCCGTTCCATCGACCGGAAGTAAGTGAATTAGGAAGGAGGACATATACATAGTGATGTCCTTCACATCATCCTCCTCCCCAGTCTCTCCTGCGGCCATCCCGCTAGATAAACGATAGATTAGCGACGTAATTGCTGGCAAAGAGGTTACCACCACTACTACCACCACTACTACTATGACTACTATGAGCACTACTATATCTAAGTTTCTAAGTAATTTGTTTGGCAAACACTACCACTACTAGAAGAGGCGTGGCTTCCGTTACTAGAGGCGTGGCTTCCGTTACTACTAGCGCCACCACTACGGTATGGTGGTAATGCCCACGGCACTATAGTGTAATGACTTGTGCGTTATTACCTAATAATAACAACGATCACAGAGATAACTATAGCTACCAGTGATGGCAATACTAGGGTACTAGATAGTCACGTGTACATACAATGTGAACAACACGTGACGTCGTCATGTGGGTTGTTCACACGGGGGGGGGGGATGATGCTACCTGCACCGTGCTACATACTGAAGCTCTACTAAATCACGTGTGTGGAACGTCATGTGACTATATGCGCGCGTGTATGTGTGTGTGTGTGTGTGTGTGTGTAACACAGCACTAAAAAGTGGGGACTGTGTGTGTGTGTTTCATATGTTTATGTAAATAGTTTACTGAAATAGGTTTAAATGTATATATGTGTGAGTCAAAAATAACTATAATATATTCTACTATATATATATATATATATATATATATATATATATAATATAGACATTCGTATAATAGTATACTATTCATGAATAAGATAAGCTCTAGTCAGTATATATATATATATATATATAAATACAAGCTAAGATAAAAAGTAAGATATGTCCTTAAGGTGTTATATTGATAAGTTTAATTAATTTATCAACATATTTTTACAAACATTAATATATTAATGTTAATAATGTATAGATTATAATCTAAATATATATATATATATTTTTTTTTATATCAACACTTTATTATGTTTGTTCAGTTATTTAGATAAAAATAATTGAATAAGTATACTATTATGTATGCATTAAATGCATATGAAACTATATCTTTGATGTTAGCCATGAGACAGAGGGCCTATTGTGTAGAGAAAACAATGCAGGGCCTGCATGTCAACAATGCATATGATATTATTCTTTCATGTCCTCATTGCACCCTCCTTTCATCATTGTATGATGTTTAAATGAGTGTATAAACACACATTAAATGTAATTAGTATGTCTATCTATATATAGACAGGTCATGTGACATCGCTGGCTGATGATTAAACACAGGCAGCCTGTCACGTGATCACAACAATGTAAGTGATCATGTTCGCATACATATCACATGACTAGCCAGTCATAAACAATGGAAAGCCTGCGGGCTATTGTCACAGAGGGTATGGCTACATGCATACACTGCATTGTATGTGCTAATCTATAATTACTAGTGTTTGTATCTAATATGTTGTTATGTTGGTGTTTGTTGTTAGGTTTGTGTTATTCAATCATAACCACTAGACAATAAATAAATGGTATACATTATAAAGAAGAATTGAAATATAAATAATATTGAATATATCTTGTAGGAGATTTCCATAGAATTCTATAGTATACATATCATATCACTAATAGCCTGTTATAACCTGTTTATATATATATATATAACTGGGAATAACAGAATAGAATTATTAGAGACATATTTACATATAGCTTACATTTATACACAGCAGAATACTGAATATAGATACATGTATGTGGTGAGCATAAGGAGGGAGGTGCCAGTTCAAATATGTTTATTATTTTTATTTTAACAATACTTTTTTATTATATATTTAGTATCTTATTTCTAAATTTGTAAAATTTCTCAAATTACTTTTGATTATTTATATAAATATAAAGTGTTTTAAAAGCATAATCTATATAATAATTATTTGAAATTTATAGGAAATCGTATATATTATATTTATTTAAATTTAATATATTAAACTTTGAATGTAATTTTCTAAATTTTTTACTTTTTCACTTAGTAACCAACTAGTGCCTACTACTTTTTAGATTTTTGTTATTATTTTTATCAGAAATTTGTACTAAAAATTAAATGTATAATATATACAAATATATGAATACTGTTGTAAGTATTATTATATTTTATATTAATTAAAAAATGATGATAAACTTACATTTTAATTAATAAAATAAATATTTAACTAATTAAGATTATTTGTTCATACCATTTTAATTTAATTATATTACACAGTATTCAAATATATGATGGAGAAAAGTATCAAAAAAAAAAGGATTAATTATCTCTATTATTTATTTATCTTTATGTATCCAGAGTTTTTAGATATAGCTAAACATGGCATTGTTTTTATGAACATTATCCTGCCCACATAAGGTGATTGTGTCCTCTCTCATGTCCATTCATCATATTTAGTATTAAAATGATTACTGAAATATATATGAAAAGTACTGATAATCTATGAAGTTATTTATGGCATATTCAGCATCTAATATTTATTCATACATATATATATATATAAATATATATATAATATAGTGTATGCATATGTTATATTATAAAAGATTGATTTCTTTGATTAGTATAATAGATAAGCTCACACACAGATGTACATTGACTTCACTGAGATAGACAGGGTAGAAATGACTGACATTCATAACTTTCAGTGATTAATACACACAATGTGTTTAATAAATACTTTCATGTTACTAACCGTTTCCTCCATGCATTAATCACACACTTGTGTGTATGTGAGCAGGTAGTTGTATTAATCATGTTGATTTAAATATTTTCATTTTATCAGCCCAGCCCAGGCAATAACAAATAATATTATCTAATAGTATACTGCAGTCTAATGTGAATACTTCCCAGTCATATATACAGATTGTTTTATTACAAAACATACTGATTATGAAATATACACTTTATACATTGACATACTGAAACTAGCATTCACATCACTATATATACACTATATATACAACATTTACACACTATATATAGTGTATATATATATACAGTATATAATATATAATATACTATATATATATATATATATATATATATATATATATATATATATATATCACTAACCCATTATGACTACTGGTAGAGTGGTGAAGCAAATATCCCTGAATAACAGGAAGTAGTCCTCTTCAGTTGTGTCCTTATTTCCGAACTTAGCATCTTCAGGCCAGAGGTCACTAGAGGTCAGTATTGATTAATTCCAAGGAGTGATTGTATTTATATATATTTAAAATAAATAAATATAAACTATTATAATTTATATATTATAAATAAAAATAACCAATCATTTATTTTATAATTATTAAAAACTCAATTAATTTGTGAAATTCTATATGAATATATTTATATTTTGTTTTTATTTCAAATAATATATGTAAATTATATATAGATGAGAATATTTCATAAATTGTTCATATGTATGAAATATGAAAATTAGAATATCTAAACAACTATTAAAATTACAATGAACTGTTATATCAATTATACTAATTAAATATGTTATACCTGATAGATTTGTAACATATTTTAATATTTATTTTATTTAGTTTTAAATCAGAAATACAAATTATTTTAAATATAACTAAATACTTTTATTAACAAATGATTACTATATAAATACATGAATAATATAATATTATTACAGCTGTTCATATATTATGATCAAGGTGAGGCTAATGTATGTATGTATTATTCATCATTATGTAACATAGAGACTTCTGGCATATCACATTTTATGAGATATATAACAGTATTCTTGTTTTTTTTAAATTGAAAATTAAGTATCTTTTAATTATTTATAATTCTAAATTTATTTAAAAATCAAGGCTATATCTTAAGAATATGATGATAAATATGTGTGTTTTTAGTTATATTTTAATAAATAATAGTATGTGTATTAAAAATTATAATTTAACTTAAAATTTACAAATTATTATATATTCTCATAAATTAAATATTATTTATGAATATATAAAATATTGGGGATATATTTTAATGGAAAAATAATCTGCATATACATTTATATTCTATAATCAGATTAAATAATAATTTATTATTTTGTATATAAATTTAATTGCATAAGGAAATCAATACATCTAAAGTTATCTATTGTAAAGTATGTACTATAACTGTTTATGAATACAAATGATATTTTTGTAATATACATTTTACATTTCTAAATATAAATTCTTATCTCATATATAATATTTATCTTATTTTCAGTAAAAAAAAAAATTTATAATATTAAAAAAAAAACAAAATAAACAATAATATTGAATCTATTACACATTTAATATTTTTTATAATAAATAAAATTAATATAATGTAATTATATATATATATATTTGTTTTTATTTGGTGCCGTCCTTTCATCCTATCCAGGAACTTAGATGACGTTTTCACTTATAACCATATGGCTCTAATATCCTTTCGAAGCTGCTCTCATGTTAAGTCATCCATAGTTTTAACAAGAGTAAATCAATATTATATATATAAATATTGTGTATACATAATTATATAAGATCATTTCTATAATTAGCTATTATATAGATTTACTATATTTTATATATATATATATATATATATATATATATATATATTTTAATGTAGACACATTATTAATATATTATAATAGTATAGACATTAATAAAATATACATTCCTAATGCAGTAGGACACTATACATACTACTATCTAAACATTGCACACACACACACACACACATACATATCATTGCATTCACCTTAATGTATTGAGTGACACCCAACAACAGTGACACAGTGACAGTGGGGTGGTGGGGGGTGGGGGTGATAACATATAACCAGTGTAGTGATTAATAAGCCAGGTGATGTGCTACTTCCTCTGCTTATTAGTGATGCACTGTTGTTGTGCTTTGATCACTGATAATAGGGCAGTTGTTTACACAGGAAGTCAGCATTGAAAGCTTTCCTGGTCTGACTGACCCTAGTGGCCCTCCAGGTCAACAGCTTTATTAATTATAGTGGCAATGTTTACAGTAGGGGGCAGGGCAGGGGCAGGAAGTCTCCCATGGCTGATACTAATCAACAGCAGGCACATATGTTTTAATAGTGATATACAGATGTGTGTATGTGTATGTATGGGTGTGTGTGTATGTGTGGGTGTGTGTGTGGATGTGTGTGTGGATGTGTGGTTGGGAGTGTGTGTGATAATCTATATTTTCTCGATTTGTAGAAATGATTAAAATTTTTATATAATAATTACAGGAAACATAATTGATTACTTTATAGAATTATTATTTCTTTATTTATATGTGATAATGGTTAATGACAAGTTAAATAAGTATTTATGGTGTATTTATGATATATATATATATATACTAATAATAATATATATAGCTATTAGCAATACATATATATATATCCATAAAATTCACATTTTCAATTTTTTAATATATAATAAAATATATTTAATATATAATATATAATTTTTTAATACATAAAGTGATTTCTATATTGTGTTAATTCCCTGGATATAGGAATGGTAGGTTAATACCCTGGATATAGGAATGGTAGGTTAATACCCTGGATATAGGAATGGTAGGTTAATACCCTGGATATGAGAATGGTAGGTTAACACCCTGGATATACGAATGGTTGGTTAATACCCTGGATATAGGAAGGGTAGGTTAATACCCTGGATATATGGATGATAGTTTAACATAAGAGTGAGATCTAGGAATGGTAGATCATATCATCATGTAACATAGTATATGCTCCCATGGTACATTTTTATTAATTCTGTATATTTGAACTCAGAAGAAGAAATAAATATAACAATAGATTGCGAGAAGCCTACTTAGCAGTGAATAGTTAATCAACAAGGGGCAATACAATAGTTGTCATCAAATCACATATCTCATCATTGAGGAGTTTAGCTTACATTCTCTGTGAGATTATAGATCATACAATATCTACTAATAATAGTGTTAGATAATATCACTACATCAGCTTAGACAGCATGCTGTGTATTATAAATAATGTAAAGAGAGAGAGAGAGAGATATAGAGAGAGTGTGAGAGAGAGAGAGAGAGAGAGTGTGATAGAGAGAAAGAGTGTGATAGAGAGAGAGAGAGTGGGTGAGAGAGAGAGGGGGGAGGTGAGAGAGATAGGGGGAGGTTAGAGGGGGAGAGAGAGGGGGTAATGATACATACCTAGCAGACTTCATACACGAGATGGAATCTTTAGCCTTTCCTTCTCTGAGGTAACCTTGTATCTGATGTAAGGCGATTAACCTAGGCAATAAAAGGGTATCATGTACTAAAGGGTTGTAGTAGTAATCATATGGTTTGATGATCTGGAATAGAAGTTATAAATAACACATTTATTACTATTATATTTATTAATGTAAGGGAATATTGATGTATAGTTAGTTGTATTTATATATATATAAATATATATATATATATAGTCATTAATAAACAACATTATATATGTATTTATGTACTCTATTTATTACAAGTAAACCAACTATATAATGGTATATAGATAGATATATATATATATATATATATATATATATATATATATATATATATATATATACATAAAATGTATATAAATATGTACATATATCTATGCACAAATAACATGCATGTATGTTACTACTATATCATATGATAATTTTCATTAATTATTGAATGCAAATTATGCTGTATTTGCATTACCCAAGAGTGTATGTTGTATGTACAAAGCAATGTCATTATATTTATATTAGTTAAATAATACAACTCTAAATAATTAGTTAACAATAAAATATCATTATTATAAAATATGAAAACTGATAATCATAAAACTAATAATAATATTAAAATATAACTGAATTTGCCTTTTATAATTTATATTTAAGGGAGTTATGTTCAAGATAGAGATATAGAGAGAGATAGAGAGTGAGATATAAAGAGAAAGATAAAGAGAGAGAGAGAGAGAGAGAGAGAGAGAAAGAGAGATAAAGAGATAGAGAGCGGGGGAGAGATAGTGAGAGTGGGAGAGAGATAGTAATAATTAATTAATTACCATCTCTAAATAATTATTATATAATCAATTTTATTACACAGAGAGACTGTTAATATACATGTAAATATCGTAATATTTATAATTGATAATTCTGTGGGGGCATGGTTTATAAAAGTAAAAACTTTTATCTTTGAACAATTCTGATTTAATGCAAATTAAGTAAAATAAAATCTATATATATATGTTAATTAGCTAGTTAATTAATGTGACAGCTGTCAACTACTGCAAACTTTTGTTTCGTTTCATCAGTTTCCTCTGCGAAGTTGATATTCACATGAACAGTTTCATCTTCATCTTCAAGGTTACCTTGAAGCAGTTCTGAGAGGTCAGTGGCTAACTCACTCCATATGTCGTCTAGTTGTTCTTCAGTGGGTTGTTCTTGGAGATTTTCACCATCTTTTTTATCTAAAAATAGACATTATCATGTGCTATAAAATATTAACAAAATATAATTGTTATTGTTTAATGATAATGAGAAATACATAAATAAATATATTAAAATTATTAGATATATATATTTTATTAAATGATAAACAAATATATATATATATATATATATATATATGTCTATAATTTATAATAGTATAACAAATAATTGTAAGTAAACAGGCATATTTTTTATTAAATTGTATAAACATTTTTGCAATTAAGAAGTGAATCAAAGATATAAGAGATGAATTGTATATTAAAATGTATACAAAGTACAACATATTTATGTATATATAATATATCTTTTTAAATAATATTAGTTGAGTGCAAATAAAATAATTAAATAATACATATCTAATGTTATATTTCAATAACATGTATTCTTAGATATATATCTATATCATATATATCATATGCTTTAGGACTTATAGAAATATGTTTAGATAAGATATTCTAACATTTTTAAATTTTATATTCGAAAGTAAAGAGAATCTGATTAGAAATTTTATAAAATTAGTTAATGTTATACATATTTAATAATTAATAGTTTTATAATATATTTATTAATTAAATAAAATGTGAATAATTTACCATAAAGATGGTTAATTTATAATTATTCTATTAATTATTAATAGTAAAAGTAGTCTATAATAGTCCAATAGAATATTCAGGGCTACAATTGAAAAAATATACACATATGGTGCTGAAACATGGACAACTACAAAAACTATGAATAAATGAATAGATGGATGTTACACCAGACTTCTCCGAATGGCTTTAAACATATCCTGGAAAGATAAAATCAATAACATAACGCTATATAATGGACTCTCAAGAATATCTGAAGTAATAAAAGAAAGAAGACTAAAACTTGCAGGTCATTTGATGAGACACGACAACGAAATGGCTCATAAACTTGTCCTTTGGGAACCGACAAATGGTAGTGAAAGAAGAGGTCGCAAAACCATAACTTTTGTAGATAATCTAGGAGAAGACACAGGACTAGACGATATAAATGAGATAAAGACGATGATGTTGGACAGAGATGTTTGGAGAGAAAAGGCAAAGAAGAGTCGAGCTAGAGCTCGACATAACTGAACTAACTGAATAGTCCAAGGTGGTTCTATAATTCATAGAAGTTTAACATGGAGAGAATACGAAATTTAACATAATTGTTAACTTACTAATAATTGTTTTCATTATGAAATTGTAATTCCATATAGAATGTTATAATTATTAAAATTTAATTGTTTATTTATTTCCTAATAATGCAATGAAATTAACAAAATTTCTAAGATTTTTACAATTTATTTGTATATCTAAAGATCATAAAAGATATAATTTAAAAAAATATATTTAATTCATAAAAATTTAATATTCATACCATTTACTTTTACCATATTTTTTTTTAGAAAATTTCGATATTTTTCAAAAAGGTATACACATTTTTTTCTCTCTCACTTTTTATGATATTTTTTAGAAAACAGATATCACTATTACTACTATTATTGGCACATCTAGTACTGCAGTCAGGCAATATTTAAATTGGTATAACTAGGCTGGAATATTAATGATTGGTAGCCTCAACAGCCTGATAACCTTGCTGAGAGCACAGTTACCTTTAACAGGGTGTATTATTGTGTGCGTTATACACACACATGTGCGTTAAGAGGAGGCATTATGCACACCACTAGCATGCTTATCAGTGGTGGTTCCAGGATTTGATCACGGGGGGCCTTATGAATATAATAGTAAAATAACTTATAAAATTGATTTGATTTATATATATATATTTAATATTATAATGTAAACAAATAGTAGTGTTGATGAGGGGGGTCTGCTACCACTAGGCACCCCCCTGCCTATACTAAGTATCTACCGCCTCATCCTCCTCATCTACTATGATAACGTTTATTAGCGGTGGAAGTTTTCTTAGCTGCGGCGGTGGGTCTCTTCTTGTGTTTCTTCTGCACGATCAGATTGCCTTTATTCTTAGCGTACCTCTCCAACATCTTCGTGTACAGGTGTGTAGTGTTGATCAGGTCCTTGAGGAATGTTCTGCGTGTGTCGGGTGGTGGTGATAATGCGGGCAGCTTTACTTACACAGATAGTCTCGGTCGGGTAAGATCAGTTAGCTTATAAGGGAGGGTACTAGTTCCTACTTTAATCGGTTGCTATCGCGCTGATTGTTATCAATATGGAACTCTTAAATAGGATTGCTATATCTCGTAATGGTGATCCACAGATAAAATATACCAAATTATTATATATATATATTATAGATAATGTTAATATATAATGAGAATTACAAGGATGGGAATAGGTAGATAGGTTGACGAGATATTGTATCTATATATAGATATGACTAATAGTGATGGGGGTAACCTAGATTGTCGTCGGGAGTCAAAGTTCTTCAGCAGGATAATGAAAATGTCTCTGTATTCGCACGTGTAGAAGACATTACCTTTATAGTGAAGTATTATAGTTATATATATATAAATATATATTTGTAATAAAATAATGAAAATATATGAATTGTTGATATCAAGAATGTAATACCAAAGCTATATATAATATATCAAAATTAATAAAACTATTGAGATTAAAATGAATTTGAAATTACAAAATTATATTACCCAAATATTATTTCGACAGTTATTTACTAATTTATTTGTCACAATAATATCTATTAATTAAAATATATGTTTTGTTATATAGAATCTAACATATATAAATATTATTTATATCTCATTACTTGACCATAACAAATATATTTTAATATATAATAATGAATATATGCTGATTATGGTATTTAATAAATATAAGTTGCTATTCATATAATAACCATTAACCATGAACTAAAATAGATACAAATATGTGAAATCAAGAACAATCATGTGTGCTATATTATGTGTAAGTTTAAAGTTGTGTGTAAGAAGTATTATAATTATATTGAACTTGTCAAATATGCTTGAATGTTATGTTTATCTACATGATATTATTATATTAAGAAATATAAGATTAAAATTCAATATACTATACATATAATATATTCTAACATACTAATGTGTTATCGGTTTAAATATATGTATTAGTTGTGAAAGACAAAACTAACTTTTTACCACATTCGAAGATTCTTTGATTATTGGATCTGAACAATGGTCCA
This sequence comes from Osedax fenrisi, assembly GCA_964019155.1. Taxonomy (NCBI): domain Eukaryota; kingdom Metazoa; phylum Annelida; class Polychaeta; order Sabellida; family Siboglinidae; genus Osedax; species Osedax fenrisi. The sequence goes on from OZ025243.1 coordinate 62,734,253, forward strand.
TTATTATCAATGTTTTTAATAGTTCAGCATATGCCCTCAGTCCCAGATGTAGCCTAAAGATCAGAGGTAAATTAATATATTTCATTTATGATGAATAGTACACAATATTCATCAATTCCTCAGTTTCTGATAGTAAATGAATAGGAAGTGTTTGGAGTGTATGTAGTTACTATATTAAATGTAGAAATAATTGTTCTAGTCTTTGAGAATGAGTATGATAGGTATAAAGTATGATTCATGAATAAGTAATTTAAGATAAAGTTATTATATTACTTATTCTATATTATTTAGAAAAAAGGGTTATATTATTTTCAAGAATTTGATATCATAATAAAATTTCTTATCGTAATAGGTTAATGAATTAATACGGGGTTTCAAAATTAACAAATAAATTAAAATTAAATATTAAATTATTATATATAATAATTCTAAACATAAATTATTAAAATGAGATTGTTTAATGAACTCTAACATGTAACCATCTACCAGGGATTCATAGAGAATGTTAGGTTTTATACATATATCATATATATGTCATTAATCTGTGTAATTTATAGAATGAATTAAAAAATAATTAATAATATTAATAATTACAGTTTTGTATAGCATTTACATATGCTGATTTTTAAATTTAAGTAAATTATGCATAAATTAAAAGAAAGAATAATATTTGTTAGTTGCCTGCATTTATAATGATATATTTTAATAACCTAAGTCGATTTTAAAATAAAACACTCATACAATGTTACTTGCAAAGAAGATTACTCAATACATAGAGAGACACAATACGAGATGCTTGATTATAAAGGTGATATGTTAACTACTACTACTACTACTACTACTACTACTACTACTACTACTACTACTACTACTACTACTACTACTACTACTACTACTACTACTACTATTACTACTACTAGTGATCGCTTACCTCTTAGACCAGATCTTACCATCCTTACGGTCAGTAAGAGCTGACTCATGATACCTCATCATGTTCACTTGTACGTTGTGCAGAGTCTGCAGTGACATCGTCTCACTGGTAATGAGTGATACCGTGTTACCGGTAGTGTTTAGCACGAGCTTAACACGAGTTCAGCGCAAGCACACGTTATCATTATTAAATTGAGGTGTAAATTAGGTTAGCAATACAAACATTGAAAAACGCTATATTATTATTAGGCAATCATTTTAATATTATATAATACATGATGTCAATAAATCAATGCTGATAAATACTATACTATTAAATGCTGATTATAATCAATATGCTTATAAATAAAATAATAGTATTTGAATAGAGGGCAATCAAAGAAATTGTATCGCATATTACTTGATAATATCTATATATACAAAAGGTTATCAGATATAACATAGTGATCTTTGATTCACCTCCCACTGAGATATTACACATTATCAGATTATTTATTGCAGGTAAATAACTTTAAGTAACATTAATAATACATTAATAAGAATATATAATATATAATAAGCATTAAATGTTGTTATTTATTTAGGTTTAGCATATTTATGATGTGTGTGTGTATGTATGTGTGTGTGTGTGTGTGTATTACCTAATGATATCTGATCTGTAGCCTTCAGGGGTGTCTGAAGACAACCTATTGAACTCCATGAAGAACTGCAAAGACCATAGAAAGTAACCTTCGCTGTCATCTTCTTTCACTGATAATAGACTTCTCTGAAATAATTAGTAATATCGAGGTTAATCAATATTTAATAATCATAATACTTATATTACATTTAATATTATCATAATTGTGTTCAATATTAGTATAATATCTAATCCTGACTGTAATATACAAATTAGTTTAATACTCTAAATCTCTCACACATATATACATACATATATATACATATATATATAATTGCATTTAAGGTTGATGTATAAAAATAATGATTTATTTGCAGATGAACTTACGATGTACATTGATTTGTTTATACATAAAATAACGGTCACATTGAATGAATGCATTACTAGTGTTTATACACCTGTTGTGTTTCTATTGCTGGGATTAAACTAGTTAATATGTTGGCGTGTATATATTATAATTAATAGGTAACAATAATTTTTGATTAAAAAACATATATAAATAAATCATATATTAAAATTTGTATATATTAAATTAGTGTCGGATTCAATAAACCATAATATATATAAATAATTATATACATATATATATATATATATATATATATATATATATATATATATATATATATATATATAATAATGGTGCAAAATTTATATTATACAATAAATAATAAGTTCTAATATATATATGTATGTCATGATACTAGGGGCTACATCGTGCAGTGGTCAGTGGTGAGCTAACGTTCACATTATGCATGAGCATGTTGTAACAGTTGTCTATGAACTGGGTGCAGAAGTTACGCAGACAAAGGCGAATGCTGAGAGTGGAACGTCGTGATTCTATCTCTTCTTTAAGGGGGGCTCGGTTCTTGCCTAGTTTCCTCGTTCTGAATGGTAAGGTCACGGTAGGGTCAACAGGTATTATTATGATAAGGTAGACTCCATTTAAATACCATATATAACAATAGTGTATGGAAGTTATAATGCAATGTTAATCACGTTCAATCTTCACTGAATAAATAGATGTTTAGCTTCTCTTTAAAGCTTGATGTAGCATTATTATATTAGTATTATACATACTTATAACTGGAGTTATATAAAACTAAAAACAATACATTATTACACTACACATATTGCCTATCTTACTTCACTCTATATATGAAAGCTGTAAAAGCACTACCGACATACTGCGTGATAGAGCTATTCTAGAATAATTATCTTATCTTTACTATTAGAAATGTTTTCAGATTTTATTATTTATAGACGTTTCAAATTTTATCTTTATAATTAATCGCTAATAAATGTTATTGAATGATAATTTATTGTAGCAATATATTTGAAAGTATAAATAATACATATACATATAAAGTATACATATTTGCTAACGATAACATACGTTATAGAAATAAATAAAGAATAATACGAAATTAAAAAATTAAAAAAATTAAAAGTTACAGTAACAGTAAATATGGTTATTATCCGTCTATTAATTGTAAGTTACATGTTAGAGGTAGTGCCGTACCGTAGCCGATACTAGTAATGCCTACTACGGTAACCTCTTGTTCTTATCAAAGTTCATCTGGTCCTTGTTGGAGGCGCGGTGACAGATCATGTCTTGCTCACTGATAGACTTCACACTCTTCAATGTAAACGTGCCTCCGAATCTTGTGTGACTATCGGGGGGTGGGGTGAATAGGGGTAAAGAGGGCGGATATTTGTGTTATAGGGGGCGGGGAATCGGGGTAAAGGGGGCAGGGAATCAGGTGAGTGGGATTGAGATATACGATGAATAAGAATACATTGGTAGATAGACATTTAATGGTAAACAGGGTACGATTTTATAATGATACGATCTGATACTATTTAATATTTTAGCCGATTTGAGACTTTTGTATTCGCAACTAGCCGAACCCGATCTGAAACTTTTTGAAAATATAGCGAGACTTTATAATTATGGTCATTACCTATCACTATCGGAAACACAAAATTATTATTATGATTTCATTATTCGTTATAAGTGTGAAGCTAGATATGCAATAAGAATATGAGATGAGTGTGAATCCTAATGATTAATCATTAGAAGTCATTATAACAACCTAGTTTATAAAAATATAATATTTTAAATCAAAAATTATGCAATTGGAATACTTTAAATTATATAAATAGCACTTTATATATAGGTATATCACTATAGTTATTGGCATTTACATCATAATGGTGATTTGATCTAGATAAATAGTCTTCTATAAAGGTACCTAAGACATAGAGAGTCATCATCTGGTCGTTGATAAAGTTAATTAACTATAAGTGTGTAACTCTTCAAGCATTATTATATGTGCATTATGACATTCCAAGTACCAGCTTATAATAGTAAAACTAAATGATGGTGTTATTTTCTTTAATATAGTAAAATGATTGGAATAATATATATTTTCCGAGAATAAATTCATGGATACAAACTAAGATGAGAATGGAATCAACATCCCTTCATATCAGAATAGCATATAAGATTGTTGTATTGGATAAATATTTATTTTATTTATAATGATATAATTTCCTTTCACTTATGATGGAGAGCGACATTCATTTTTCACTAACAAATTATATAAATCAATATTTATTTTATTAAATAATTAATTATCTTTCATTTACAAAAATATTGTGATGACATTTTAAATAAAACTATCATTATTATCATAAAACATAGAATTTTGATAGTTTTATAGTCTGTCATCATCTAAATAATTTGTAAATAAATAAAATAATAATTATTATAAAATACTAGATCATATAAATGCATTCCATTTTATGAATATTAGATCGATTTTAAAAACTAAATAATATATGGAAATATCAATTAGTTTATCAATATCAGTTAGTTTAATATATGACTAAATATATAGATGGCACTTTCAAATGATTTTTTTATGATTTAAAATACAAACAATTAACGCCATTACATAATTTGATAATTTTGCACTTTATTTTCAGTTAATAAACGATTTCTTATCGATAGCATAGTAATTATATATAAATAAATTAATTATTACAATATTTTACATAAACGTAAAATATATATATGACAATATTTAGACTGAAATATATGTTTAGCTTGTAAATATATTACTTTATACTTAAACATTAATTTTTCTATCTTCACCATTATATGGTGAAGATAGAAGATTTATATTTTACAAAAAGTATTGTAAAATTTCAAATACATAAAATAATAACTTGCGTAGATCCTTGTTGGAGATTATATATTATATGTTCAATTATTTATTTAATAAATATTTTTGATCATATGATCAAAAGAACGAACTTACTAATTAGTAAAATAATAAAATTCCAAAATGTTATAATAATTATATGTTTAAGTATTATTATATATTAATTGTTTTATAATAAAACTTTTATTATATCTGAATAAACGTTTATCTTAAATAAATCATGAACATTTCGTGTAGTTGATCAAGTAGTTGAATAGATATGGTATCTCAAATATACGAAATAAATTTAAATAAAATATTTATCGGAGTTTAAAATAAATTCTGTGTATAACTGAGATTATTAATACTTAAATGATGTTTATGACATACAAATACACATGTTTATTTGTGATATATCAAATAAAAATAGTAGATATGTTTGATTTTTACAACAAATTATAAGAATAAATGAAAATATTGTAACTTATAAGAATATATTATTAGATAAATTACAAATGAATTGATAATGAATGTAGATAAACAACTGTAGATGGGCAATATTACACGGGTAAGCATTTACCTACACTAAGCACTGTAAATAGGGGTAACTTAGGTAGAGGTAGCTTTAGATTTGATGGTTCTAGCAGATATTATCATGCTTCTTTGTCTATAAGACATCGATCGTAATCACAGAAAATACTTGTGTTTTATTGGCATTTTATTGGCTATATGTTTTACAGACATCTATATTTATATTAATTAGATTATAATCTTTGTTAAACATTTTAAATTTAAAAAAAATTTAAATCTTATATACAATATTTACATTATATCTAAAATGTAAACCTTATTATATTATCATTATATGTTACAAGTTTATTTATAACGCTTATAATTACGTTTATACATAAAATGTACTAATTTTTGTAATATTTAAAAAAAATAATATATATTTCAAAATCACATATAATCCGCCGCCCCTTAATTTCAACTAGACATTGATGATGTTACATACTGTGTAACTTATCAATATGGCAGTTATTAACAATAGGTGGTGATGAGTCATCTATCTATCATCTATACGAGTTAACATGCCATCTTATCCACCACGATCAGTTGCAGTTGTAGACACTGTATGCCCTTATTAGGTACTAACTGTATGCCCTTATTAGGTATTAACTATATGCCCTTATTAGGTACTAACTGTATGCACTTATTAGGTACTAACTGTATGCCCTTATTAGGTACTAACTGTATGCCCTTATTAGGTACAAACTGTATGCCCTTATTAGGTACTAACCGCGTGGCCCGTATTTTACTGCCCGAGATCTTGACGACGTGTTCCTTGTCTCTTATGTCACGCAATTCTCTATGAATGGTTATGTAATGTTAGGTAACTCTATAGTTGTGCATTGGGCTCATTTTTCTCTGTGTATGCTGTTTATTATTGTATTCAAATACTATATATTAATTAATGCTCCATATTATTATTAATATATATATGCTATATAATAACTGTTACCGATTTAATAAAAACAGTTAGATATTATCCATTATCAATTGTTAATTGAGCTTTATTCACTTTTAAAAAATAATGATTTATATTTAAAAATAATTAAATATATATAATATTAATATAAATGTACTTTTTATTGCCATTTTGTTAGACATTTAATTAAAAGCTAATATAATAAATTTGTTCGCATATGTAATAATTATCAACACAAAGTATATATATAAATACATATGTGTAATGAATAATGACGTATTGCAACTGCACATCGTAATAATACAAACTTCTCATCTTTAATTCTAGTCATCAGTGACTTGATCTTACCAGACGATGCTAGTTGTTCTGCTGTCTGTAGTAATACAGATGTTAAAGTTACATAAGACATATTGCTAATGTGATTAAGAGATACTGGGTATACTAACAATAAATATCACTGAAATAAATATTCAAGTATGATATATGCAAATATAAAATATGTTATATCAATTTATTCACATAATTTTATATAAATATATAAATATATTAAATACATTATAATGATTACAAATGAGACGTTTTGCATGCTACATTATTAACTAGACTACAGTGATATTGCTACAATGATGACACCTGTTCCTTAAGCATTAGATGTATTATCTCCAGAACAAGTATAGAGAATTCTGTCTCAGTGGATGCCCCGGACAGATAAAGTATCACATCTTCCAGTTTACTTGTGTGCATGTTCCTATTGGTTGTAATCATTGAATATAGGTCGCAATCACAGAATATAGATCGCAATCACTGAATATATACATACACAGAATTAATATAGATTGAATTATACGCGATAATCGAAATATAATAAATATTATTTATGGAATAATTCTAATTATGAATGGAGTAAGTTTGAAGAATTCATTGATAACATATACTGATGTATAGTGGAAAAGTGGCATAAGTTACAGATGACTAATCATTACAACATAGCGATGACTTCACACATACACACAGAACAGCACACATACTTACCACAAGATCTGATCGTGTAGATTGGCATCGTCATCAGTTCTCTGTGTGGTGGTGTTACTGATTAGATAGGAGCTACGTAAGGCATGCGATGTACATATCTCTCATAGTCACTATGTGAACTGTTCACATCTTCAGAAGGGTGTAGTGCTTCGTTAATGCGGACTGGGGACATGTATTGAATACGATAACAACTAGTTTACATGATTCAAGGTAATAGAGATATTACAATCATATTTCAATAATATTTATTAAAATATATTGTATTTTCATTATAATGTTAAGCATTCTTTTTTGTACAATTGTCATAATTCAAATAAAATAAAAAATATTATCTTACTAATTAATCATTTATGTATTTAAAAATAATTCACAATTAGTATAGATATAGAAAATACGAAAAAGTTATTAAATATACAAACAAAAACTCTATATTTGAATAAATAACTGATGACAAAATAATATAACTAAAAAATAGAATGGAAATATGTACATTTTAAACATGCTTGAAATACGTACATTATTTTAAATTTGTATATATTTCTATAAAATACTTAGTAAAACTTTTAATGTCTAGATTTATTAAATTTAATTATACTGGTAATTAAATTCATTATAATGTAGATAAAAAACTATTAGAATCATCAACAAAATAAAATATAATTATATATGTAGATTATTATAACTAGATATATATATTTATATTTATATATATATATTATAATAATTAGAATATAATAAAATGTTTTTTTAAATATTTGTATATTAGTAAATAAAAAGTAAATAATCATTATTGAATAAATGGACAATTTTATAACCTGTTCGAATTTATAATCAGTAGGAATGTGTAGAATATTACGTATTAAATGTAGTATTCTCTCTATAATCTTTGTTTCATCATCGAGTCTATTTTCCTGTTGAGTTTTGATTGATCAAAATGCATTTACATTATTATAATGGGGAAGATGCAATATATATAGGTATATGTGGTAATGAATTTATCACATGATATTTATACACAGTGGGGGGGATAAAATCATTACATTTATATTAATATTTCCAATATAATTTTATATAAAGTAATATTTAAGGAATATAATATTATATATATTTTATGAATAGTATAGTATATATTCACCAATATATAATTAATATAAACATTAAATATATATATATTAATAACAAGATTGTTCTGTTTTTTATCGGTTTTTTTTTAGTTTTTAAAATAACTTTGGTTTTTTGGTTTATTATAATTAAATTAATGTAAAATGAAAATGTAGTTTACTTATCTTACAATAGATTGTATTGGGAATATATAAAAAGAAAATGTACACATTATTACTCAAAAATGTAAACAGGAAGTAAAATAGATATATAGTTATATATATATATATATATATATAGATATTTGAAGATAAATTATATTTAGGATAAAGAGTTTATGAACTTTTAATTCGCAATTAATACGAGATGATATAAATGCAGCGGATCACCTCAACAAATCGTAATACCAGTGGTTTTAATTAGTTTTAAGGTGTTGTGCAATCACTGAAGCGCGACACTAACAGTTTTAAGCAGGTTTCCTAGGCGCTGAGCGATCACAATGAAGAACTGTTCGTCAGCGAACATCTCCTTATAGGTCTGCAGCTGAGTCTCCAGCTCTATGTAGTAGTAGCGTGTCACCCGGTCCTTGGGTACCTCGTACTTGAAGCAGTGGATGGCCGGAAGCGTCAAGTTCACTAATAGTCTACAGAGGCGGTTGTGGGAGGAGTTAAAGAGGCAGGTGTGAGAGGAGTTAAAGAGGCAGGTGTGAGGAGTTAAAGAGGCGGGTGTGGGAGGAGTTAAAGAGGCGGGTGTGGGAGGAGTTAAAGAGGCAGGTGTGAGGAGTTAAAGAGGCAGGTGTGTGAGGAGTTAAAGAGGAGGTGTGAGAGGAGTTAAAGAGGCAGGTGTGACGAGTTAAAGAGGCGGGTGTGGGAGGAGTTAAAGAGGCAGGTGTGAGAGGAGTTAAAGAGGCGGGTGTGGGAGGAGTTAAAGAGGCGGGTGTGGGAGGAGTTAAGGAGGCGAGAGGAGTTACATAACAGGAGTTTTATGCACGCTCGTAACATCATTAAGAAATGTGCATATGCGCTCTTGTATTTAGTTTACATTTATAAATATTTCTATTAATTTTATTAATAAGTAGTTAGATAAATAAATTATTTCATAATAACAAGTCACTATTATAGTATAATTAATTACTTAAAAAAAATAAAGGCACTTTCCTTTAACTGGGACTATTTGCTTAGGCTATAATTAATAATGAAAATAATAAATTATGAAATATATAAATAAATGATATAGAAAAGTGTTATAATACATTCTAAAATATTGTGGGATAATTGTATGATATTAATATTCTTTAAAATAAAATTAATGGAATAGGATATATATATATATATAATATGCATGACAATATATTATAGTTTTATGAAAGTTTTGATAAAAAGATGAAACTGTCATCAATTAATCAATAAAATTATCTTTAAATAAATTAACAATATTAACGTATTTATATCTTATATGATAAAATAAATATGATATGATTTTATTAAATCACAATATACATATATATATATATATATATATATATATATATATATATATATATTTATATACAATATAATAAAATAATCTGAAGTTATTAGATAAGTTTATAATTTACATTTTTAATGTCAATAATTTATTCTGTATAATTATTTTATAAAAATCATGTTACCTTACGTAACTTTAAAATTAATATAAATAAACTGTACAATGTAACAAATAATAAAGTGTACAATGGTGATACAGCGTACAATGGTGACAAAGTGTACAAATGGTGACTGGTCTCAGTTTACCTCAAGACAACGTCGAATAGCTTCTCATCCTCGGAGAAGAACTTGATGAGTTGGATCAAGTCATTCTCTATGATCTGTGCATTACCGAGCTGACGTCTGATCTTACAGGTGTCATCGTCTCGCTTCAAGTACAGGATCAAGTCTCGCACGGTTTCTACGTGAATGTTGCATTATATATTGGTTAGGTGTATTTTAATTATTATGCTTTAATTTTTAACAAAATTTAAATTATGTAATAACTATAAATATATATGTATATATATATATATATTATTTAATTTTCTGATATCTGATTATTTAAAATTATCAATATTTATGATGTCACTATCATGTTATCAATAAGTTAGTTATTCGCGTATAAGAAAATATCAGATTAAACATACATTTATAAGGAGATAGATAGCTTTAATGATATATTTTCTACACTTAATCTACAATAATGTTAAATACATTGATGTAAATGTGATACGTTTAATGACGATAAATCACTATAAACATAATACCAGAAAGTTCGGACAACTTTTTAAAAACATAAATGTTGTAATATATAAAATATAAAATGGTCCGAGTTTACTTGTACCCTAAAAAGTATTTAGGTTTTTAGCATAAAAACATAATAAAATATAAACGTAAATTATAAATTATGAAGCGAAATATTCGATAGTATTCACGCGATCCACGCGAATAGTACAAACAACGACGCCTGATCACAAGTGACGAAGGCGGGGTCGGCTTACGACTAACCGAAACAGTCGGGTTCCTTGTGATACTGGTTGTCCTCGAGGTAGCCGAGGGCTGAACACGTCGCCTGTAGTTCTACCTCCATCGCTATGGTTACGGCTCGTGGGTAAGCAGAAGGTACGTATCTTTCTGTGTAGTCTAGTAACCTAAGAGATGAGGTGCAATCACGCTATGATATATTGGCGGGTTGGGCAATTATATAAGCAGCATTTGCACTCTATCTCTATATGTTATATAAATAACTCTTGCACTTTGATACATAATTAATTCACTCTTGCACTTTCATTTTGATATAATTTAATCACACTTTGTAATGTTACAAATATTCACATATCATTTTCATTATTGTGGTTATAGGCTCTATTACATATGTACACTATATATAATATATCAGTGATCCTTTATCAAGATCGTTAATTCTTGTAAAAATCAGCAATCATAATCGGTTTGATGGAGAAAGGCATAAGAATGTCATATGATCATAATGGTTACGTAGGTCTAATCTTGATATAACTTATAATCAATAATGTTAATACAAATATTGGTGATTCTATTAGAAATATTATTTTATAGATAGTCATAATAAAATCTAGCATATATTTATTAAAAAATTTTATAATGAATTTATGTTAACAAAAATAATTTAAATATATGAAATAAATACATAAATGATGTGTAAATAATATTTAACAATGCAAATATTTTATTTAAAAAGGAACTACAAGTACACTAATTATAGTGCTATTAAAGTGCACCACTCTTAATTTGTCGAGTGCCGCACTAATGTCAGCTCTCAAACTAAAATCGAATAGCATTTGCATTGTTATAGTGCATCACTTTAAATAGCGATATTTTGTGGTAATATAGTACCACCCAACAGTGTATAGGGCAACACTATTATTATTAAATGTGGCTACAATATTTAATACTCTATATCTGTCTCTATCAAGAACATTTATATTAATTAGGCCTAGAGAAACGAATGTTAATTATACTACATTTGAAATGGGTTAGTTTAATTTTTATCAATTAAAGTAATTATAAATATGAATGTACAATTGTAGAATTAATCTCTATATAAGTTAAATAAGGGCATATATTAAGGGAATGAGGTATTAATGCAGAGATCGTATAAATAAAGAACATCATTTTCTATAGGTATTATATAATAATGATGGAATAACAACTCACATATATATAATAATAAGTGTGTATTCATCAGATTATGTTACCATATTCGCTATTGTATGAACCACCGCAACAAGTATGTTAGATAATACACTAGTATTATAGTAAGTATAGTATCAGTAGTAATATAAACAAACGAATGAGATATCGTATACCTATTTTAAAAAAATCATTACTAAAATTATTTTCTGCAATATTGAAAAAATTAAATTATTTATTTGATATCTGGTTACGCGCTGTTTATCCGTTTGTATATTAGTATAAAAATGTACGTATAACTCTATATTAAATCAAGGATAGAACATAACCTACTTGCGAATATTTAATGACATTTTTTATTTTACGCTTGAGTGATTGTATCGCTGCTTTGCATTATGGTCCACGAGTACGTCATTGAATTCTACATATAAATCAATGCAAACACTCAATTTTAAAATAATATCAATATGATTATATTAAATCATTACATATTGTAATATAAATTATATTATATAAAATATTAACATAAATCGTATAGAAAATATCATTCAGTCAAACGTAATTTATAAATAAATTTGTATATTTAACAATATAGAAGTACAATTTAAAATTATGAATGTATTTTATTTTACGCATTTTATTGAAGCTAGTCGATATAAAATTAGTATATTATTAAACCCTAATTTTTATTGGATTATACATTGTATTTAACTTTATTATATAAACAAGCATGATTTATACATGATATACATCTAGAGATATATAATTTATATTAAACTATAATAATTTAGTATATGTTTTGATATTATTTTAATATAATTGGCGACCCCATTTTGACCTCTATAGTTTAATTCTGAAAAATTATTATTTACAAATTTTGTTTTAATCGAGATACCACATTTATATATATATATATATATATATTATAATATTATTATAATTATATTATAATAATATATACTAAATTTTGCGTGTGGTATATATTTCGAAAAAACTAAAGTTTATATATAAAATATCACTAGTTCAACGTTTTAGTAGTAAATACTCATTATATATATATATAGAATGCCAGACGTTTCGTATATCGGACGTTTCGTTTAAAAATATCAGACGTTTCGTATAAGAATTCCAGACGTTTCCTATAAAAGACATTTCGTACAGACGTTTCGTATAATAATTTCAGACGTTTCGTATATGGAATTTATAAGTTTGTTATCTATTAAATAGTTAATAATTAACTTTATAAATAATTGTATTCCTATTATAATATTTGTATATATATAGTTATTGAAAGTAAAACAATATTATTATAAATTATGACTGGGAAATATTATATTTATATTAATATTTATATCGGACGTTTCGTATACGAATTTAGATGTTGTGTTTAATATTTATTTAGATTTTTTTAATTACTATATATACTTGGGATATTGCAATATTTTATTTTAATATATATATATATATAATTAACTTATTGGGTATCGTTACTTTATTTATATATTTTAGTTATAATACAATATATTATTATATATGGATCTGTAATAAGTAAACAACTTTAACAACTCGTTATATGATTTTATTTATAAATGTATAGCAAAGGGCTTTGGGTATATCTTTAATATAATTTATAATAATACATTTCATGAGATACAATTATACATCAAATATACAATTATACATTAAATATATACATCAAATAAACGAGTATACATCAAGTATACAATATATAAATATACATCTGAAAGTTTTTTCATCAAATAATGGAACATTTTCGATTCATCATATAACAAATTTATTAACCTATATGAATATATTATTATCAGATTTAGGTTTTGCACCAGGGTTTTTTGTAGAAGCTAAAGCTTATCGAGACAATTACCCTTAATTTTAAAGCAAGTTCAAAAAAAAACTAAATAAATAAAATATTATAAAATATTAGATGACTTCCTGTTTACATAGATACAATACAATGAATAAAATAGAAAAATAATATAAATTGTTTGAACTTGCCATAAAATTATGTAATCATCATTTAATTATTTATAAATAAATAACTAAAATAAATAATAAGTACTATAAAATAATACACTAAACAAAAATATAGATGTATTAGTATAAAAGAAGAAAAAAATGAAGTAAAATGAAGTAAAACTGAATAAAACTGAATAAAACATAACAAAAAGAATATCTAGAAAGATGGTAAGAACTGTATGTAACATTTTTTTTTTTTTTTTTTTTTTTTTTTCAGTAAATAAGTTTTAGGAATTTTTTTGTAATACTTTATAATAATGTAAAGAATGTAAAATATTTGTTCAAACTGAAATGTTAGTTTAATTACTAATTTTTATATAAGTGTCAACAAAGAGAAATAAAACAAAGAAGTATAATCAAGTATACAAGAAAAAAGATTCAATACAAAATGTTTATGTAATTAAAAATAAAGTCAAATAATATTATTAGTCAGAGGGAAATAAAAAATACTAAAGAAAATACTTAAGAAAAAAGAAATACCTAACAGTTTTTTTTAATTTTATTATTTTTATATAAACGTCAATTAAAAAGAAAGAAAACATGAAAGTAAATTCAAATATAAAATGCAAAAATTCAGTAAAATAATATTATTAATGTCGGGGAAATAAAATATTGTAAAGTAAAACACTCAAAAGTATTAATTTTTTTTTAATTTTTACATAAACGTCAATAAATTAAAATAAGAATAAAATGTGGATCTTAGTATATAATACAATATTAGATAAAAGACATGATAAAAGATATAAAATTAGAAAAATGAGATTTAGATTATAAGTATACTGAGTAAGAAGATAACAAATGTGTATACATACGTTTCCTGAATAATTTATAATTTGAAATATTTTTTAAAATATTATCAAGCTTATTCCAGGTAATTGGTCCAATGTATATTAATGTTCTTCTGCATAGTTCTTTTTTGAAATTAATAATTGAGAAATTATTTATGCTCCTAGTGTTGTGAGATGATGAAGTTACAGAAAAAAATGCATTTGTTATAACAGGATGAAGATCATTGAAAATTTTAAACATAAATTCACATGTACTTATATATGTAATTTCATTTATTTTTAATAAAGAATTATCAATAAATAGTCCATTAGTATGATGTAAAAAATGTTTTTTACATATAATTCTTATCATTCGCTTTTGAAGAATATATATGCATGATACATTAGATTTATATGTATTTCCCCAAAATATGTTACAATACTTTATATGAGGCAAGAATATGGAATTATATATATGAAGTAATGCTTTTTTATTTATAAATTTGGAAATAATGTTGGTAATCCATATGATTTTTTTTAGTTTTGATTTTAAAAACAAGATATGTTGTTTCCAGTTTAATATATCGTCTATAATTACGCCTAAAAATTTATAAAATGTAACTCTTTCAATATTTCTGTTATTTAAATTTATATTTATAATAGTTCTTGAATTAATAGACATAAAGCAAGTTTTATTTAAATTTAATGATAACCTATTATATATTAACCATTTATTAATATTTTTTAATTCAGTTTGACAAATATAATTAAGTAATTCGGCTGATGTATTTTCAAAATATAAAGTAGTATCATCTGCGAACATGGTAAACTTACATAAAGAAGATGATTTTGTAATATCATTAATATAAATTAAAAATAAAATGGGTCCTAGGATGGTGCCTTGGGGTACACCCGTTATGACTTTTAGTTTATCTGAAATTACATCATTATATATACACTGTTGATATCTATTTGTTAAATAGCTCATTATCCAGTTAAGTGCAATGCCTCGTACTCCAATATTTTTTAATTTAAAAAGTAATATTCTGTGATTAATAAATATATATTTTTTATAAAATAATATTATTCACAAAATTATATAAATTCAAACTAATTTCACAAATAAGTATATTATATATATACTATTATAATAGTACAATACCCTTGTTAATAATATATAGTGTATAGAGTATACAGTGTATATATACCTACTATATATAGTATATAAATACTATTATTTGTATGTGGTATTAAGTAGAATAGCAAATAATGTATTTCCTTTATAGTGCCCGTATATATTCACCATTCATACGTATGCGTATTTACGAATTTCATATATAAAATAATAGAACTCCTATATTTGTAAGGACCACATAGTCTAGTTAATTGCAATTTAAAATATATGGGCGTATACGATAATAATTGGTGGATAGTTCACAAAATCATATAACGAGTTGTTAAAGTTATTAACTTATTACAGATCCATCTATAATAATACAATTGTATTATAACTAAAATATATAAATAAATTAACGATACCCAATAAGTTAATTATATATATATATATATATATATTAAAATAAAATATTGCAATATCCCAAGTATATATAGTAATTAAAAAAATCGAAATATATATTAAATACAATATCTGAAATTCGTATACGAAACGTCCGATATAAATATTAATATAATATTTCACAGTCATAATTTATAATAATATTGTTTTACCATCAATAAATATATATATACAAATATTATAATATGAAGACAATTATTTATAAAGTCAATTATTAACTATTTAATAGATAACAAACTTATAAATTCCTTATACGAAACGTCTGAAATTATTATACGAAACGTCTGTACGAAATGTCTTTTATACGAAACGTCTGGAATTCTTATACGAAACGTCTGATATTTTTATACGCAACGTCTTATACGAAACGTCCGGTATACGAAACGTCTGTCACCCTATATATATGATATGTATAATATATATAATTTACTGTGACTAATGTTATATAATATTGTTTACGAATATTTATTGGTATTATCATAAATAATTATGACATATTCACTATATCATATAGTAAACCATTATGGTCTATAATTTATAGACTATACTTTATTGTGTATACTATATATTTAATAGTTCAACTATTATAATTATTATAATTATTATTATAATAGTAGCATTGCTATTAATAATTATCATAATTGTAATCATACAAGTTGTATGATACAACCCAGGCATAAAACTAATATTATATTAAATATAAATTATACAACTGTATCATTAATTTTAAATATAATGTATACAATATGTTGATAGATTATAATAGGCAATCATATTATCATAATAATTATATCTAAATAATACTTAATATGTTTTTACAACATTTGTATCAATTATTAATTTTAAATGTGCGGAGTTCTAAGAACTGTTCTTCCAGTTATCTTATATCATATAACATATAATATATGTTAAATATTAGTTTATCATGTACACTAGTGTGCCAAATACCGAAACAAGTATTTCAAAGTTTATCCCATACAAAGAAACGGGCCATATTCGATACATACATTATAATAAGGGTTATTCATTTAATATTAACTTATTAAATAATTATAAATTATTTATAAATAATTATTAAATTAATAATACAATAATAATATAATTTCATGACATATATGTTATTTGTAAAAAATAAAAACTAATAAAATATAATTAACGAATATATTATAGTAATTAATAACAAATAATGTTTATAAACCTATATTATAATATACCTTGTAGAAAAATAATGATATGTTTTTAAAAAATAAGTTTATTATTATTTCGCGGTTTATTATTATCAAAGATAGTAAATATAAATTTGTTAATTGACAGAATCAAAGTTTTTCCATCTTTAATATATTACATTTGTAAATGTTATTTTTTGTTATCACTAAAATGAATATTTTGTAATCAAAATATGGATTTTCACATAATTGCAAAATATCTGTATAGAAAATAATTTATAATAAGAGAAAAATAAAACATATTTTTGTTGCTTAGCATTAATAAGAACATCTATAAAATGGTTCATCCATTTATTCCATAGATTTTTTTTTTTACAATTTCTCTCTAGCTGTATGATTTATTCCTATAGATTTATAAATAAAATAGTATTCACAAATTTTCATTTAATAATTAAATTAAAAATAATAAATATAAATATAAATAATCATTTAAATAATTCTATGAAATTATGTATTGATGAGAATATTTACTATATTAATAAATTAGTTATAAAATATATATTATAAGTTGTTACAATGGCATAATAAGTATGAAGGTAAAATAAAATGTTTACTTTACAAATTTAAACTAAGTTAATTTTTACCAATACAAATGTAAAATATGAACCAACTGAATTTATAATTATATTAAAATCATATTCTAAAATAGAGTTAATTACTAAATATATATATATGTAAATATTTATATAATAACTATACATAATGTATCATACCTGATGTATTATACAATTATATGCCTATAATACATTTAAATTATATTAATAAATTTAAAAAGTTATTTTTTTTAACTAGTTTAAACTAATAAATAATTATTTAACTTAATATTAAATAATTTTATTTAATTCAAACATATACTTCCTAACAAACAATTATTTAGAACTTTTTAGAACTATCGTTCTAGAACTTTTGGGTAGTTTTGTGGACAATAGGAGCCTAAAAGTTCCTGAACTTTTGAGAACCAGGATCCCAAAAGTTCCGGAACTTGTAGGCTCTAATTGTCCACACAACTACCCAAAAGTTCTAGAACTATAGTTCTCAAAAGTTCCGAATAAATTATATTATTAATAATATTTATATTAATGTATAATTTAAAATAAGAAGTATTAGAAAACACATGTACACTGTACATGCAACTGTAAACACATGTGTTTTCTAATACTTATTATATTATTTCATTATTACATTGTACACTGTACATTGTACAGTGTACAATGTACAATGTACAGCTATATTTTAAATTGTATACTAGTATACCTAAACCAAATGTATTACTATTAATAATAATTTACCAAGTACTTCAGTACTCCAAGGCATTCCTGAAAGATAAAATATCATTATTAATCTTGCAAATTGCCATTTCAGTAATTAAACCTGGCATATATCAAGACCTCATAAAACCCGAGGTTATAGGTGGTATTGCATATATGCACTTGTGGGGATTACAAATGGTATTATTTATAACGAATTGAGTTAAGAATTGTTAATTATAAACTTACAATGAATTCGATAATTGTTGAGAATTTTGGCAAATGTAATACAGATTAGTATACTAATAGTTATATAACTATAGTTATTCAAATTTTTATTTTGTAGGTTTAATAATTGGGAAAATTGAAATAGGGGAAATATGGATAGTAGTGACATGTGTATAGTAATGACACCCCACGTATCTCAAAAACTACAAGTCCAATTACATTTATTTATATACGAAAGTTGTGGGTATTCACAAGCTTTATTGACATACGTATTGTTTATTTCCTTAATTTTCAATATAAATAAATTAAATCAATTAATCGATTTTGTGAATATATTCTTAACAAATTACGAAATAAGTTTTTATAAAAGTATTTTTATTTTTAATTCCTTGATATTTAATGGAAAATAGAAAATTAAAGTCTTATACTAAAGATGAATTTAATATCTACAAGAAAATATAATTCATATTAATTTATGATTATTGGAAATGTTTCTACGATCAATTATGATCAACATGTCACGACTACCCTCGGGTGTCATTACTACACGCATTTGAGTATAGTAATGACACCCTCGTTATCTCAAGTGTTAAAGATTATATTAAAAAATGTTAATAGCAATTATTTAGATAATATTAATTTATATACAATATAAAAAAACGTTAGGATATAGAGAATCAATTGTTATATAGAGGATCAATAGTTTAAGAGTTATTGCAATATATTCAAAACTGTCACTACTATCCACCTTTCCCCACTATCCACCTATTTATCATTAAGTCAGGTTATTTAGAATTGTTAAAAAACTGGTTTATAAATGCTTGTATATACGATCAAGTAGGCTACTACATATGCTACTTTACGGGAAAAAAAACAAAATATAAGTTAATTAAATTAACAGATATGTTATGTGTATCTATTAGTTTTAAAATAATTGCAGAAGATATTTATTTAGATATTTTAACATCTAAGGTGTATATATTTATTCTAATATTTTATTGACTCTGACAGTAATCCTAATATTGATAGTATAATGAATAA
Source organism: Osedax fenrisi (assembly GCA_964019155.1). Classification (NCBI taxonomy): domain Eukaryota; kingdom Metazoa; phylum Annelida; class Polychaeta; order Sabellida; family Siboglinidae; genus Osedax; species Osedax fenrisi. Next base: position 62,754,492 of record OZ025243.1, read on the forward strand.
TACACCATTAATGCATGTATGTATACATACATTTCTGATATGTTCATACATTCTGATATTGTTAAGTACAATTCATCTTCTACCCAATATTCTAGTACTAGATATATATCCACTATTCCTTGATGCTATTCACAACCTTCCATTGTAATTGAATAACAAATTAGGTTCACAATTACTATTAATGAGGTTATATTATAACAATTAACTTGAAAACTAAGATATGAAACTTATTTAAAAAAAATCTTATCATAAAATATTTCACTTTATAATTTGTATACATTTAAATAATAACATGGACTAATATATGATATTTAGTAGTATCATACATGTTGATCAACAGAAATCAACAGATCAGCATATTATAACACAACATAAATCAACAGTTCGGATACAAAGGGTTAATAGGAACATTACATATATTAAATAAATTTGAAATTTAACAGTTTATATATTCGACCTCATCATGAACTTGAAATACTTAAGACAGGTCGTGTACATTTTCTTGCTTCAATATTTTCTTTTACTAATAGTAAGTGTGTTTTACATGATGGTGTATCCGACCACCTTCGTTCAATTATTTATACCCCTATATGGGTATACCTTTAGTTCTCGTATTGACTGGAAATCTAAACCATAGTATCCAACTTATGGAGAATTTGAGATATGGTACACATCATTTGATAAGTACAATAAGTTTTAAAAATGCGAAAATATGCAACCTATAAATATGATACCAACATGATTACCAAAAACACTCTAATCAAAGATAGATCGGATTGGAATATATTACCATACATTCGAAAACTGTTGTCTGACAATTACTTTGATATTATAGCAATAACTGATATATGGATTACTGAAATTGACATAACATCATCGAATCTACCAACTTCTGACACATATGACCTATTACTATATAATATAGGGGCTACTCATCAATAGAAGGGGCTGTGCTTAGCTATTTAATCTAAGAATTATATTAAAGTACAATCGTCTTCTCTTTTGTCCTTTACTTCCTGTGAAGCTTTCATCTGCATTATTGTTATTCCATCACACACTATTATTTATATGAATATTATATATATACATCCTATTTCTAATGTGAATAATTTATTTGATTACTTTAATGATCTAATATCTAATATAAAATTACCCAACAAAACTTATTAGGTGATTTTAACATTCACTACAATAAATATATCCTTATAAGGAAATAAAAAAAAAATAAAAGTATACTTTTCTTTATTTAAAAATTTATTTTCAACAATCTCTTCAACAAAATATTAATACTCTTACATATATTGATGAAAATATATTTATACATTTTACTTATACTTTAATTATTACTCCCTCTGATTCAACTTTTATTTCTGATCTTAGTATCGGTGATTTCTGATCACTTTGATATTCTGTTTAATTTGCATACCAATCTTATTATCGGTCCCTAAACCTGCAATTACTGTAGGTTATCTAATATAAATTATTGTTTGTTCATCAGATCACTTAACCCTATGAATCCCAGCCGTTTTTAATAATATGTTAAAATAATGTATATTTTACAAATAAAGTGTACGCACCTTTTTACAAAATGATTATTCGTATTAAAATATTGATAATTATATATTACAAGTTATATTTATTTTATAAATTGTATAGGGGATCAATCAACGCGCCGCGCAGCGTATGAACTATTCTGATTTTCATAAAAATCGCATTCGTTATAATATTAATACCATAATAAAGCTAAATCTAAATTTGTATTATTTAGATGCTTAACTTGTATTATAAATTAATAAAATAATACAAATTAATAAATTAATTACTAATTAAATTAGAATACATTTTTAATAAAATTAATTATAAATGATGTAATTGTAATTTGATTGATTCATATATAGGTATCCTAATATATAGTTTATCAGTTGGTATATATGATGTCCGTATTATAACACATGTGTTGAATTCTACAGGGTTCCCGTATTCGGACATGTGTACCGCATAAGGGCACCCCCGTTATCTATGGAATTAAAAGATGTTACAAAAATTATACAATTAAAATATAAAATTAATAAAGTACTACCTACTATTATTACAGATTTTGGTAAGTATTACATTATTTGTTTGTTTCATTCTAGTATTTGTTTTATTCTAGTATTGGTTTATTTGATTTTTAACATGTTATTTTTATAATATATTTAAAATTTAATATTTAAATATTAAACTATATAACTAATAATTTATTACTAAAACAGGGTACAAAGATAAGAAGAATTCTATAAAGTTAAAGTAGAAATTGAATATTTCGATGCCACTTACAAAATAATGTATTTTATTTCTATTTTCGATTATTTTTACGCTATCTTTTATTTCTATTTTGATAATTTTTCGTTTATTTTTACTGTAACACGTTTTAATTTCTTTAATTTTTTAATTTCGTATTATTATTTGTTTATTTCTATAACTTATGTTATCGTTAGCAAATATTTATACTTTATACTTTCGATTATATTTTCGGCAATGTATTTGCTTAAATAAATTATCAATCAAAATATTAAATACAATTTTAAAATAAGAATAATATCTATAATCATATAATATTGATATAATTTAATTTTTGAATAAAAATAATGAGTCATAAAATGTTAAGACTATTTATTGTTAAAGTGTCCGTATTAGATTACTTTCCCCTAATACATTATATAAATATGGAAACAAAATTGGATTTGAATTATTATTCGTAATAATTATAATTAATTTTTAATTAAAAATAATATCATATTTCAATAAACAAATCTCCATAAAATATTATAATATACATATAGATTATAATAGATAACATTATAATCAAGTATTTTCATAATAAATGTTATATAATGTTGTATTTTAACATAATACTCAAAATCTAAGATATAAAGATTATAATAAAATTATAATCAAGTATTTTCATAATAAATGTTATATAATGTTGTATTTTAACATAATACTCAAAATCTAAGATATAAAGATTATTAAAAAAGACATATTAAAAAAAATCCTATCACATTTATTGGATAGTATTACATATATAATCATTTTTATTAATATAATTCGAATATTGAGTTTTTGTTAATACTAATTTATAATCACCAAACGAAAAATCATTAAATTATAAAACGAATCTGCGATTAATTCTTTATGGGATTCAGAGGGTTAAATCCTTTTAAAACAAATATGATTTCTCTCTAGATATATCTCTATAGATAATCTCAACTTAGCCTCCCAATTAATTAGATCTCCATGCTTCTCTGATAAAATCTTCTTATGTATATCATCCATATTAATCATGTTATAATTCATCTTTTAGACCTATTAGATACAATATAATACATCTTTTTGGTAAATGGAAAAAAAACCAAGTATGCTAGTGATCTCAATTAATACATAGCTCTTAAGCTCAAAGCAACTTAATTAGATAACGCTTAATTAAACCCGCTTTAAGCGGGTATTTATCGAAATAAATATTCAAATCTATATTACTACATTACTATATTACATTATACTATACTATATTACTACATAATTCGGTTTTCTAAAGGTAATTCTACAATTTAAAATGTAATTGATAATTATCTATTAGTACATAAACTTTCTAAAACTCTTTCTATTAATTTATATTTGTTTACATATCAGTTATTCTCATACTTTATAATAAAAAGTGAGACAATTTAACAACTATAGTGTATACATTATTTTCATATTCATGGATGTTTTTCACATATTGATATAATTTTTGAATTTATTCCAAATGGAACACATTTTACTACCTAGTATTAATTTAATAAAATATCTTCTATTAAATATTCATCTCAATTTAAGTCTTACTTTTAATTCATTTTCAATTATTTATCTCATATTTCTAACCTATGTTCTAATACAGGATATCATTCAATCGTTAACTTTCATATTCAGAATATTCGACCAATTAGAAAACAATTCATTTTCCATTCTATAAATATAATACACTATATTGTCTTCATGTTTAATATATTGTACTTCTTTACTAATCAATAACACTAATATTGATATTTTAGAATTTAAAAAATCCAGAGACGTTCATTGAGGTGTATTTTCATATTACCTCGTCATTCCCATATTTCAATAACTAATTTGACGAAACTTCTCAGGTGTCTCCCATTTAAACATATGATCGTGTATGAACTATTTTTGATAACTCGTAAATCTATATACTACAATGAAACTGCATATCTGATAAATTTATTGAAGAAAAGGTTAATGACTAGAAACATTCGTACCTGATAAGAATTACAATTGGTTAAGCATTTCGTCAAAAGAATATTTGGTTGAGCATCTTATTCAACTTCTGAACCTCAATGGTGGATGCCATTTCATATGATATACGATCTATATCATCGATAAGAATTAAAAATGATCTATTATGCTTATAATATTGTTAAGATGCCTGATTGATATATTATTATTTATGAAGTTTCAAAAGCACTTTTTAAAGAAAGAACAAAATTAAAATATATATAATATACTTAGTAAATTATTCTACAATAAATTATAACAACTATATAATTTCGGGTGACAGTGACAGTGTGACTAGGTTTAGAAACACTAGCCTAGCTATAGTTAACTTTAAGTATACTTATAACACTATAGTGTTGAGTATCAAATAAATAATATTCAAATGTAATATTAATATATATATAGGGTAATTATCTCCATGATAATGTTATCGACAAGCAGCAATGCTTTTACAATTACCCAGGTACTTACATAACTATATATTATAATATATATATATATGTATATATATATATATATATATATATATATATATATATATATATATATATATATATATATATATATATAAATATATTATTTTTTACATTAACCAAATTTTTAAAAGATAAAATTACTCAACATACAATTTTATTCCTTTTATTAATATTACCAACAATTTACCGAAGATAATAAATTTCATTCTAATGAATTTGTGAAATTAATGAAGAATTGCGCCACCTGTACTGATAACTATTTATTTTAATTATATTTTTAGTTTATATTTGTTTATATGTACATTTTAAAACTATATTTATTTACATTTTACATATTATATATATTTAATATACAGTGTTTGTTTTAAGAATATAATATTATTTTATAATTATAACCATTTTTCTTAAATATACAGCCATATTCGATACGTATAATATATAAATAGATCCATTTTCAATATAAAATTATACATATTTTGTAACATTCTAAAGTATTATGTAACAATACTTCGATATTGAAATTATTTAAAATATATAGCATTGCCACCTATATTTAAAACCATTCAGAATTCCTCAATTTGTTTCACGTAAATAGATACAAGTGACATATCTTTGCTTCGAAAAATCATTGACATTACATTTTAATATTATTTATTTGTTATTTTCTTATTCAAACTCAGTTAGTTTTCAACTCTAGATAGGACAATGCTTCTCAATATACACTGTTAAAAAATAGGGTACAGCGAATTCAATTTATAGGGTACATATCGTTAAAATATCACAACAATTTACCATGTACCCTATTTATAAACCCTATAGGGTACTCGACTTTTAAACTCACTAGGGTACAATATATAAATATTTTTTAGGGTACATATATTTTAAATATTAGGGTGCATGACTGTTAAATGCACTAGGGTACACTCTATATATTTATTAGTGTACAGATATGTTAAATATTAGGGTACGTGATTATTATATTTACATATCATGCAATTCAATTATGGTACATATTATATAATTGCATTAGGGTACACGTTATCATATAATTAGGGTATACCCTAATTGTATACAACCAGCTAAAATTATTTAGGGTATAGTTTGATCATTTTAGGATACTGATCGTGTTTATTCAAATTGTACCCTAATTAGGATACGGCTATGGGGACACTACTTACACCTTACAAAAGGCACTCGCTGTACCCTAATTTTTAACAGTGTATGGGGTATGAAGAATGTGTTTTTTTTTGAATATGAAAATATTTTAAGGAAATTAATGTTTAATGACAATTGGTCAAGTGTTTCTTATTTAACTGATATTTTAATACATGAACGTTAACGTTCATGTAAGCATTCTTATTCGACAACTACACGTATATTATAGCAATAATAAGTATCAATGCAATCAAAGCCTTCATAGAAAATATCGCTCTATATATGAGAGAGGAAAGTTAACAAAGAAGAAAACGTTGATTATTTTATACATTTAAATGAGATCATCTGTGATTTGATACGTAAAAATAAGCTATTGTAATGGAATACAAAATATATAGGGGAAAGTTACATAATATAGACACTTTAACAATAAATGGTTTTAACATTTGATGACTCAATATTATATTCAAAAATACGATATATTAATATTATATGATTATAGATATTAACGTGATTTTAAAATTGTATTTAATATTTGTATTCAATATTTTATGGGGTGTCCGTATTCGGTACCCATGCCCGAATATGGACAACCTGTGTTATAATACGGACACCCTACATAGGGGAAAGTAACCGAATACGGACACTATCGGTATCTCAGAAACCACAAATCCTACAAAAAAATGTTTAATGAATAAAGTATTCATAATTATATAAATAGTCTAAAAAAGTATTTTTTAATTTTAATTATTCAAAAAATTACTGATATATCTAATAAACTGATTTTTTTATTACGTTTTGAAATTTATGAGAAAAAAATTTCAACTTAAAATCTTCTCAAGAATATACAAATGTATCGATATAAAATATAACATTATATTGTTAAAAAATAAAGCATTCTAAAAATTATATATATAATGTCTATATTTGTTATCAAATATTCATTTAGTAATAAACATATATCAAGATATCATATTAGTTCCTATTACGGACACTCTAGATGTATTAATACGGACACACTATAACCAATCAGCGCGCAGCGTATGAACTATTCTGATTTTCATACAAATCGCGTGCGTTATAATATAAATACCACCAATAAAGCTAAATCTAATTTTTTTATTATTTTAATGCTTAAATTTTATATTAATTAAATAAATAAATTATTAACTAATTCAATTAGAATTAATTATTCATAACATTAATTATAGATAATGTAATTGTAATTTGTCTGATTGATTCATCATTAATATATATATATATATATATATTTATATATATATATATTAATATCTAGTGGTATTTAGGGTGTCCGTATTATGATACAGGGTATCCGTATTCGGATACGGGTTCCGAATACGGACACCCCTGTTATCTATGGTATTAAATGATTAAATGAAATGTTAAAATCCCAATAATATCTATAATCATATAATATTAATATATTGTTATTTTTGAATAAAAATAATGAGTCATAAAATGTTAAGACCATTTATTGTTAAAATGTCCGTATTAGGTTACTTTCCCCTATAGGTGTTGTATTATTATTTATAGTCATTGAATATGACCTGCGACCCTTGACACATTTCAGATTAACTTGCTCTTGTAAATAAATATATACCTAGTTAGACGTGTTTAATTAATATATCAAATCTTCGTAGCATAAACTCGTAACTTAGCCATTCTTTGCATCCAGATCGATTCCATTATAGTTAGAACAACACACTATTATAACAATAGGGGTATACCAATAGATAAACTATATTTTATTGATATACCAATCAGATAAATTACAATTACATTATTTATAATTAATTTTATGAATAAGGGATAGAAGGGAGTAGCGGACGAGAAGGGAGTAGTGGTAATTTACATTTACGCGAAAATGGTCATAGATACAAAAAAAAAGATATATACAATATATTTAGACAATTACAATATCTACAACAATGAGTAATTTTTTTTCAAAAATAATTAATCAATATATTAAATTAATTACATAATATTTTTTTTTCAAAATTCCATAAAAACCAGTTTTGGAAATGTACTGCATTGATTATTAATTATAAATACATATTTTCTTATATATTAATAAAATATAATTTGTTATCTATTAAGTTATGTTTATAGTATATGAAAATATTGTATTAGTAAAAAGATATAGGTATTCTAAAGTACCATATTAAAATGGGTATAGTGGACGAACTGAGAAGGATATAGTGAATGAAAATAAACCAATCAAAATCGAGTAATATAGGTCTAATTTATATATATATATCTTCTTTTTATATGTATATCTTCATTCATTTTTGTTCACAATTTTTAAAATCTAAATCTTAAATAAAATGCGTGCGTCGGCATGAATATTACAAAATATATTATTCAAATAATAAAAACTGAAAAAATTAATCGAATATATAGCGAGACACCTATTGATTTATTTTGGTACTAAAATCCACTACTCCCTTCTTGCGCTATTTTTTCGTTATTTTTTTAGTGTAACTAAACTGATATTAATACTAGAAATATATGAGTTAAAGTAAAAATTAAAATAGCTATAATATATAACGATACATATTCTATTACATTTGAAAATATGAAATTATAAAATCTATTCATCGATATATTACAATTCTACAAAGTCATACAAAATATCCTTCACTACTCCCTTCTATCCCCTACTTTAATATGATTTAATTAGTAATTAATTTATTAATTTTTATTATTTTATTAATTTATTATACAAGTTAAGTATCTAAATAATACAATTGTAGATTTAGCTTTATTGGTGGTATTAATATTATAACGAACGCGATTTTTATTAAAAGCAGAATAGTTTATACGCTGCACGCTGATTGCCATGGTTATAGGGTGTCCGTATTAATACATCTAGAGTAGCACGATTAGGGATTTATATGATATCTATAGATATATGCTTATAACTTAATTAATATTTGATAATATATAGAAATTATGTATATAATGTTTAGAATGCTTTAGTTTTTAATAATATATTTTTATGTTTTTATATTGATACATTTTTAGATTAGATTTATTCTTGAGAATGTTTTAAGTTGATATTTTTTTTTTATAAATTAAAAAACGTAATACAAAAATTAGTATATTGGATATATCAGCACTAATTTGGATAATTAAAAACTACTTAATAGACTATTTATATAATTATGAAATTATTCATTAAACATTTTTACATATTTATTTTTTTTGAGATACAGAGAGTGTCGTTATTCGGGCAGTTTCCGTATTCGGTTACCTTCCCGTATTATAAAATATATAGTGTATACTATATACACTGTATAGTATACACTATATACTCCATCTAGAAAATATTATAAGATAAATGCATAATGATCAAATGAAGCCCGTATAATCATACTTAATGAGTTATAATTAATTATTTATTATTATTAATTATAAATCTAATTTCGCCAAGATTTATTTTATTATATTAATTAATATATGATATATATATACAGTGAAAGCCGCTTACATCGACATGGTTGTGTAAGCTCCACAAATGTCGATATATATATCGACAATATATATATCGACAATCCGCCTATAGGCGGATTGTCGATATGAGCGATAGGGGCGTAGTCCTAATGATGTATAACGCATTAGTTTATTTATAATTAATTGTATGGAATAATATAATATATGCATATAATATAATAACAAAAAAGGTTTAATTACATGTTTATTAAATAATATTAATATTATTAATATTTAATAACTAATTATTTACACACCCATCGCAATTCAATCAAAGAATATATTAAAAAGTATTACTTAAATGTATATAGTATATTATAGTATAGTATAGAGTATATAATATATAGTATAGTATACTATATAGTATATATTATACTTAACTATAAAGTATAGGTTATACTTAACCTATATAGAATACAGTATAGTAATGATGGGCAGGATCGGCTTATTTGATTCACGATCTTTATATTTATAAGAATATTTGTCTATTTTATTATTTATGTTTTTGATAGTTTTTGTTATATAGTTATATATTTTTTTAAATTATTGCATGTATGTATATATGCATACTATAGTATTATATATAATATACTATTAGTTTACACATTCGAAATAAAATGATGTATAATAGATAATATGATGATATTTAGACATATTGTATAATAATGAATTACTTTAAAGTATAATAATTAATAAATATAACATAGGATATAGAAAAAATAAAAAAACCTAATGGAAACTAATGACGTAAAAATTCGTGATGCGACATGTTAGCAAGTTACACCAATACCTTTGATACTATTGATCTTATGACCAAAATCTACTCTAAGAATTGTTAATTACAATTGAGCTCATATACATGCATCTGGTGATGCAATGCACCACCGACTTGTACTCGATAAAGAGAGTTGATCAATGCAATGTATTTGTATATTATATAATAGTTTATAGTATTACCGTGAAATATGGTAATATAATATAATATATTTAACTATATATAGTATAATACTATTAGTATTACTTATAATGGAAATCAAGTTATTTATAGATATATTGACGATATTGAGTAGTATGGGAATAGCAATGAATACTATTGGAATACTTTTCATACCAATTAATTATTTGTAAATAATTTGTTTTATAATCAAATTTGTCGATATAAGTGGATTCAATTCCAAATATTACCTTATAAATATGTCGATAATGCCGAATTATCGATATAAGTGGATTGTCGATGTACGCGGATTAATTTACATGTAAATAGGTGTAAATCCAACAAAAATATCTCGGAATGTCGATGTAGCCGAATTATCGATGTACGTGGCTGTCGAATTAAGCGGCTTTCATTGTATATATATATATATATATAGACGAAGATCGCATCCAACTGTTTTAACATATTTAGATTTTGCTGATGATATAGCCTTATTATCTAACAATGTAAGTAAAGCTAGGAAGTTACTTCTAAGTGTAGAGTCTGAATGCAAAAAAAGTAGGACTACATCTGAATACTAAAAAGACCAAAGTAATGGCCTTTAACACACCTGAATAAATAGTCTTAAAAACAGTTGAGGGTCAAACATTACAAGTCGAAAAAGACTTCAAATACCTTGGTTCTTGGATCAACTCGTCAGAAAAGGACATTAAAGTGAGAAAGGCTCTATATTATGCTATAGCATGGAACGCTCATTTTATGGGAAGCTACACAAGGAAAAGCTAACAGAGGTCGCCGACGATTGAACTATGTTGATGTGTTAAAAAAGGACACTGGTATACTAGATAAGGAAGAGATACGAACCAGTATGCTCGATAGATATATCTGGCGGGAGTTGACTTATACTGATGCTCGAGTAGACAATAAAGATCATCCTCGAAATTAAGCAAGCAAAGTAAGCATATATATACATATAATATAAACATATATATATATATATTATAACCTATTTATAGATTTAAAAAAAATAATTTATATATAAATAAATATTCAATAAATAATCAAATATCCATTATTTTCTTATAATTTATTAATTATCACATTGTGATTAAATGGTGTTTATATTACACCCTTCTTATACCATAATACGTTATTACTATTACAGCTCATAGTAGACGATAATTAATTGTAGTAGAGATAATGCACAAAAACTAACAATTTAATACTTGAGTGTTTCTACCATGTGACTCCATCTTAACTGAAGAATATAATCAAATCCTTAAACATAGTAGTACGGTAGGGGTGTGGCTAGTGAGGCTTGTGTTGCTAGAGATAACACACGCCTCACTACCTGAGAGATACCAATCTCTCTCGCTCTCTCTCTCTCTCTCTCTCGATATAGTAATCATAATAATATTCGTTAATTATTAAACATTCTTCTTAATCTTAAAACAATGAGTATTTCACTGATTCGATATGTGTACAAAAGTATACGTGTATGTGTATATTATATGTATATATGTATGTATGTATATATTAAATGTTTGTTTTTATGTACGTATATACATTACGGTTTACTCGGTAACGATTGGGTTGGCGAGTGTCGTAGTTATTTGGCAGTAAAGTTAGGATGAACACGTGAATTATCGTGGAGGGGCGGGGGCGGGGCATTAGGAATATTGACAGGCCTCTAGCTCCGCCCCTTTAGTAGGGCATGTACTTGTGATGAGCGTCCAAATGAGATCCGGCGAATATGGACGACTTCATCTTGTTGGTGAGGTTGTGAGGAGTGATGGCACCCCCTGGTAACGGGGGTAGCATGGCGTCCGTGTAGAACGACGCGGGAAGTTTAGCCAGCTGAGGCATGGCGGCTTCCATTGCAGGCACTACTCCCAAACTGGCGGAGGGGAGGGGGATAGCTTAGTTAGTTATAAATTAGGTAATAATTAAATATTACGTAATCATTAATGAATGGAATGTATATGCTAAGCGTATTGATGAAAGTAATTACATTAATGACTATTTATCTATAACTAGATAACTATTAATCTTAAATTTAAATATAAATGTATAACTACAAGTAGTCTATTATTATATAATTGTGATTTAAACATCGCGTAATTAGTATACTTATATAATACTGTAGTTTTATTTATCTATGTATTTATTAATATCCTTATTTAATAAAGAAAAATCATTTGATAACATTTCAATGTGAATATATAAGAATACAGTTCTTATAGGTATATCCTAATACTTCTTTGAAATAAATAATTACTTAATAGTTTTATCTATGGATTTATACATTTATTATTGTATATATGTATATATATATATATATATTATTTATTTACCTTGAATTTATAAGAATTTGAGCCGCATTAATCGTGTCCAAAGTTCCGATTATTGTCACTTTTCTTTCGCCCATTCCTTCTTCGGTATTCGATATTTTGATGTTAGCTCCGGAGACTTGCCTGATTAATGGATATTTTTGTGATATTTTAATATACCGTAAAATATTGTGTATAATATAATACAATTACTAAATAGAACACAATACATTTTATAATATAATAATAATATAAAAAATTTAATAAATAAATACAATTAAATAAGTTATTTTAGTGATGAGTTTAATGAAATATTAACTATAAGTCTATAGACCATAGGAAATATACTATACAATTATAGTTACCCCGACTATAATATTGTTATTTTATCTTATAAATAATATACTCTTATTTTAAATAATAATATTTATATTTTGATATTTAATTTCAATTTGAATGACTACTTTTTAGAGAATTTTTATATTATTTAGATAATATGTTGTATTAATAATATGGTAATCAAGCAATCGTCATGTATTGATATATCAATATGCATCGATATTTAATCTATCTAGAAGTATATATACTTCTAGATAGATTAAATATCGATGCATATAGGAACTGTTATACCTACTAATAGCAATACCTCCTATAACCTCCTACAACTAGGTTATAGGAGGTCTTGCCAATAGTACATTAATTAAAAATAAGCTTATTATTACTTGTCGGATTTCTTGTGTATTATTAACAAACTTAAATATAGAATTATTAAGCTCACCATTATTATAATATATTATGCAACATTCCATTGCCACCTATATTATTTCCCTTTGGTATAAAAAATATATGACAATATTTATACCAATGGCGTTATCCATATTTCAAAGCAAATATTTATGCAATTTTTAATATTCCTAATACTAAAAATTTTGATTATTGGTATTTCAAATTAAATATATTAAAGTTTTATACTATTATTAAGTTATTGAGGCACATATATATGTACTTATTGTAATAGTATTATATATATATAAATATATAGTTTATAAACTATGTTGAATACCTAATTTCATTGATTCTTGAACCAGCTCTACCGATGATACTACCGATCATCGAGTTGGGAATAGCTATTTCACAAGTATGACTTCCCAATGATCCGTTTGGTGGCGCAGGTTGCATTGCAGGTAATACTTTAATAATGTGTCGAGTGTATTATTTATATATATATAATATTGTTAATTATATTAATTATATTATTAATTTTGTTATTATAATGAAGTAACACCAAGGAGTATTCCCTGGTAATACAAATGAATTGGTAATACTAATAAATGAAAACTAGTTTATCTAAACAAAATGTTTAAAAAAATAATAATTATTAAAATTACCCAGCTAACAGTAAGAGCAGCATAATAGCAGCATAACAGCATATACTAGAGCCTCAAATGTTTACATTGTGCTATCATGCTGCCATTATAGCAGCATAATAGCATGACAAATTAATAGCAGCATAATATACATTTAATAGCACTAAATGACAGCATAATAGCACAATGTAAACATTTGAGGCTCTAGCATATGCTGTTATGCTGCTATTATGCTGCTTTTACTGGTAGCTGAATAGTCATTGATCTATATTGCGTAGATTACGTATATTAGGATTTTGATAGTAAACTAGCCTACTATCAAACTATTTTAAACTTAAACATATATTAAATTAATTATGATACAATATAATATATTGCGCGATTTAATTAATTTGTTTATAATAATATTACTATATTTTATTTTCCTCTGAACGTATTATTAGGCTCGCATTACTTTGAGTTGTAATTATTTAAATTAAATTACATAAATGAAAACCATGAGCATTATTTTGTGGAGCCACTTGCAGAAGGGAAGTTGGAGGCAGAAGATGAGATAAATGCATGAATTGTTCATTAGCTGTTTGGGCTAAATCATGTCTGGGTAGTTTGGGAATCTGTTTGATAAAAAATGACGTTAAGTATATATTACGATATATGGGGTCCACATTGTGGGCCTTTCTATGATATGTATATTATTTCACAACATCATGATAAATAGTATATATATATATATATATATATATATATATATAATTACATATTAGTTGTAAGCATACATAATTATATAATTTATTAAATATACATGATTAGTACACAAATTAAATAACATTGACATTACATTTTTCAAACAACATATACAATTTCAAGAAAAATAGTATTTTACTTTTATATTGTATATTTTGAATATAATATTGATGTTTTTTAATACATCTACCATTCATGTATATTACATACATTTTATATTAGGATTCATTTTAAATTTAAAAATATTATTGAATTTTATTTATTTTTTATTTAATGTCACAGTATATCTAATTATATATATGAGTTTTAATGTGGATAGTTTATTTTTATTTTAATCAATAGAAAATATATTTTTATTTAAATCAATATGATGTAATTGTTATCAAGGACATATATATATATATATATCTAGGAAAAAAATAACTGTATAACCAACAAATAATATTAAAAAGATGAAAGCGAAGATATATGACTGCATATTTGATGAAACTTTAATTTCAACTTGAGTTATTTCATCGTATTGCATCATGTTCCAGGAATATACATTTAAATTGTATACAAAAATCAATACAAAATACCGTTTTTAAATCAATGGTTTCATTATGATTATATTTAATTTATAATATAATTTAATATGTATCATATTTTGTGGAATGTAGACATACATAATATAAAAAAAAACGCGTTCAATTCGAAAATAATTTATAAATAAATTCGTATTTATAATAAAATATTTATATATAAATAAAATTCAAAATAAATTCAAAAATGTATGTATTTTTATTTACAGGTATATTTCCTTGATATGTTTGTTTCAAAGATTTAAATCATTGAAATATAATTAAATATATCACTGAAAAATATATAGCTCGGAGTACAGAAATAACGATCGGTCATCCATGCTTTTATTATGTATTTTCATTTGTTGATAGAATATTTAAGTATATGGTTTATGAATTAGACTTATTTTAATAAATACAAATAAATAATATATATATATATATATATATATATATATATATATAAATTATAGTTATTAACATTATAATAAAATCATTCTTGAAGATAAACCAGGGATAAACTAAGGTATGTAATATTATATTATATATATATATATATATATATATATATATATATATATTAATTTATAACATTTGTATCACATTGTCATATATATATAATACATACATATAAATAGGCTATACAAATATATATATATATATATATATATATATATATATTTATATATATATGTATAAGCTATTTGTATGTATGTATATATATATATATACATATGTGATAATGTGATGAAATATATATATATATACAAAATATTATATATAGATTTATATTTAATATTACCTATACATATACCATTTTGTATGTATCATTATAAATTATCTCATATTGTTATATTTATAAATATTTCAAATTTTAATAACCTGTGGAGCTGGCATTCCTGGGAATGGCATAGCAGTATATTGCATGAATGGATTAAGTTGAGCCTAAAACAATGTGGTTTAATATAAAGGACATATAAAGGGCACACTTTTCAATATACGGATAGTTGTTTAAACACAAAGAGAAACTGTAACACAATACTAAGTGTTAAACTTAAGCAAAACCATGCTAACAACTCACTATGAATATTCTAATAACCTGTGAGGTAGCTTTAAACATAGAGAGTGGGACGAATGCCAATGGATACTAAAATAAAGTATGTGTTAGTGAATGCCACGGTCACACATATACGAAATATACAAGAATATAAATAAAACATGCTAACAAGTATTTAGAGATAAAGGAAAATACTAATATATATCATTAAATGGTAGTTTTACATATTAATATATATATTTTTGTAATAATTTATATTAGAATAATATGTAAAATTTCCATGTATATACATTATATAATATATCCAAATAAACCTACCAATTCAATATTTTTCATTTAATTGATTTTTTTTTATAAACAAATTTATTTTATAAAATAAAATGTATTTTTAAAATGTATTTAATTTAATAATCATTTAGGTTGGTATTGATTTATATAATAATTATAATATTGTAATTTTGTTTTGGTCTATCATAGAACATTAATTTAGTTTGGTATTGATTTAAATACAAATATGAATATTGTAATATTGTTTTAGTTTGGTTTAGAAAATCGATATATTCATTTTTTAAATTAAAAATATTTGTATTACATTTTATTTAAAAAAAATATAAATTAAATGTATTAATATTTGTTTGGATAGGAAACTATTAATGGCAATTCAAATTAATATGAGTGAATTCATATAATTTATATTAGAAAATTAGAAATATTTGTATTACATTTTATTTAAAAAATATATAAATTAAATGTATTAATATTTGTTTGGATAGGAAACTATTAATGGCAATTCAAATTAATATGAGTGAATTCATATAATTTATATTAGAAATATAATAATAACATTAACAAATAATATATTCTTTGATTAAATCATCAAAATAACACCACTTAAATGAAAATTATAGAATTTAGTTGGTTAGAGAAGTTATCACCTTAATACCAATACAATTATAGGGATTATCTTGTTTATAAAGGGTGTAAATATGGGAAGTAAAAGACAAAGATAATATACAATGCTTAAATGCACAAACAAAGCGATTTATACACGAACACACTTACATCTATATTTTGAGCGGGAACGGTTGCTTGGGAAAGGTATGGGGCCAAAGATGCGGCTATGCCTTGAGGTAGAGAAAACTGGTGCGGTGATGCTAGAGAAGGTGGTTTAAGTTGCTGTTGCAAGTGGTGTTGGTGTTGGTGTTGTTGTTGTCCTGGCACTCGGCGCTGAGAAGTCGGCGATCCGGCCTGTGGGCGTGTTTAATAAGTATGCTAATTAAGTGTAATTGACAGCCCGTGTAGCCACACAATGCCGGTAGTGCTGATTCGTTAACTGATTTTTACAATGATTCACGAATAATATTAAACGAAGCCGGAATTCTACCCAGCTAAAATATCGATGACAATACCGTTGCTCGTTTACAACCTGAGTTTCCTACTTTCTTATAGAAATTATCAGTATAGAATTACGTAGGAATTTTGGGAAAATAACGGAGATAATAACATATTTAATGGGACGAGAAACTAATGCAAGTTTGTCCATTAAATTGTATGTCAGTGAGAGAGTGTGTGAGTGAGTGAGTGAGTGAGTGATCATATTTGTTAGTGGGAGCCGATCTTATAGCGATAATGGGATATGGGGGTAGGGAATGGGAGCATGTATTATACAACTTAGCTTACCATTAAGAGACCAATTCACAGCAACCTAATTGAGGTAATATTCGATAACAAATCACATAATATATCATTTTAATGAAGACATTATTAAAAATAAATAGGTATTTTTTGGACATAATATATTTGTTATTTCTAATAGGTTTATACTTTTAACGTAATAGACAAGAATACCAACCATTTCATTTGATGACACTTGCACTTGTATGATTTGGTATATCGCATCAGCAACGGCTGCTGAACTACCGGTCAAAACTATTAAACGATCCATTGTGCCTATCGAGAACTCACCGGCCAGTGTTAGATTTGCGCCTGTTATCTAGTTATTAGGAATGGATAACATTGTTTAAATGTTATTACATATTCAATAATATTTATGAAGTGTAATGAAACAGATAATCTAATATTTGTTATTTAATTAATATTAGTTAAACATACTAATATTAATATAAATGCCCATATTAATATTAATACTAATTAGAAAACTTCATCTAAGTTCCTAGATTGGATGAAAGGATTCCACCAAATACAAAGTCAATAACAATATATATATATATATATATATATATATATATATATATATATATATATTGTATATATATATATATATATATGTATATATTAAAACATTTATATTTTGTAACATATATATATATATAACTAAATATTAATATCAATATTAATGACAATATTAATAGTAGTAAATATATTAAAAAACATATTACAAATTATAGTTATAGATTATTATATAGAATATATATATAAAAGTATATAGCGAAATATATGGTTGTTGTTCTATAATGCATCGGGAACACGAATCTCTGTTAACCGGTATGTATATTTAATGAAGCACTAAAAGAAGTACACTCCTACAATAGCAATAATCACAATCCTCTGGGGAAAGGCGAATGGCATTTAATACTCTTAACGGATTGTAAAATTTGAATAATTAATCACTGAAACAGCCATTTTGTTTTATAAATAAATATTTATATAAATCTAACTATTAATATTAGTTATAGTTTACAGTCTTAATGTGGAGCAGCTATTAGACTTTATACAACATATACCTATTTATTATTTATATTTAAGCATAGTTTTAAAATAAAGTGTTCTATATAAATATATACACACCTATATAAATATATAAATGGGAGGGGGATTACTAGAATTCGTCCAGTGGACGCTCGCATTTGATACTTATTAAAATATCCATAACTATTACAATATGTATTAACATATAAAAAATATATATTTTTAACAATTATATATTTTAGATATTTATGATATAGCATATATTTGTAGTACAAGTGAAAACACTTTTCTATTAAATGATATTAAAGTTGTATCCGATTTAATAAAATATCCGATAGATACATACATATGTTCTGATGCATATATTAATTTAGTAACATTCATTAATTGTGTATAGAGTGTGGATACTTATAAAATAATATTAAAAATAAATATATATGATAAAGTGATAAACCTAAAATTATTATTAATATATTTAATATATATTAAAAAATATGCAAATGAAAACAAAACTTCCTTAAAAATATACCTTTAATTATAATTATATAGTAAAATTCCTATAAAATATAATTTAAGAAGATATATTATAATAAAATATAACAATGTGTAGATAATATCCCGATAATATATTATAGTTAATAAAAATGTATATAATTTTAACTATAATTATTTTATAATTAGTAGTTTATTTATCAAAAGTTTGATATTTTTTTCCCAAAATGTATTTTTTAGTTAATATAATATTCTATATATAATTATTTATTTACAAATATATAATATACTTATTTAGTATGATAATGATAATTGAAATATTTCTTAGATTTATAATTTTTAAATTATTAAAGAGATATTCTCATCAAACAAGACGACCTCGTTATTAAAACCTCATCTATCTACTATATAAACAAACGGAAAACTATAATAAAATAGTGGAGTTGTATATATATATAACCTCCTTGATATCGTTAAACTTGGAAGCCCCGTTTCTCATAAGAGATCCATATTGACCATTAGATAGTATCACTCTCAGCATAATAGGTATCGATATGTTTAACTGAAATAATATTGTATTGACATAGTATACTATAGTATTATATTTAATTTAGTATAATCGTAATTTTTATTATCTTAATTCTGTATATCTAGTTAAATATTTTTAAACAATATTTAAATCTCTTTGGTATACCTACTATAGTATGTTATACACAATGTATATTATGATATACATAGTAAGTATATTAAAATATATGAACTTAACATCTTATATATATATATATATATATATATATATTCTAATGGTATTTTACTTTATATGAATAAAGTAAATATACAATTATTTTAAAAGTCTACCTTTCCTACGGGAACGAGTGCTCTGCTTAAAGTAGAATTTAATGCTGCGGTCAGTCCATTTAGATCCTGCAATTGTTATCATTTAATTATCGTTGTAGTATATGTAACTATAAATATTAGTTTATTACATGTAAATAATATATATATATATATATATATAATATCTACCATATATCTAATTTCAGATTATTATTATATTTTATATTTCGTTCTTATTACTTCCACTTTGTTCCGATAGTTTTTTTATGTTTGTGGTTACTGTGTTTTATTTTTACGTGCAACTATAGGTTGAGTGTCATCATTTGTAACGTTGCCTAATTAACTGTATTTCATCATAATATATATATATATATCTATCTATTAAGTAAATATACATGTTATATATTATATTTATGATTTCTGTATGTGATAGATATATTTTAACTATATTGTTTAAATTACATTCAGTTATATATAACTAAAATATAAAAAAGTAAATATAGAATATATTCTTTTATATAAATATATATGTATATATTGTTATATATATTTGTCTACGAATTTCTATAGAATATGGGTAAATATACATGTATATTTACTTGCAAGTTATCATTAATACTAATGATTTAATTAGTTATTTAAATATTATACAATTGTATAATAAAAATTATATATATATATATATATATATTTAATTCAATATTTGAGAATATATTATGTTTTACATTAATAAATATATCATTACATTATCTATTGATCGAATAAAAAGTTGTCACTTCTGATATTATTACATAGCGAGATAATATTATAGCAATGTCATATTACAATGTTATTAATTTTGTGTAATACATGTGTACAGTGTATGTGTACATATACAATAATATGTTTTATTATATCAATAGAAATGCACCATATTTTTAATATAATTATATATATATATATATATATATATATATAAATATATGACATTATAATATTCTATATGTGCTATAAACTCTTCTGAGTATATATATATATATATATATATATATATATATATATATATATATATATATATATATATATATATATATATATATATATATATATATATATATATATATATATATATATATATATATTATTATAGGCTATAATAAAATATATAATATTATTCGTAGTAATTAATAATAAATTTGGTTATAACTATAGTTATTGAATATGAGAATTTTTTTATTTTATTGATAAATAAGTATTAGTAAATCAGAAATGATATTTTTATTTTATGAAAATATTAAATTTATAATAATAAAAATTAATAGTTTACAGAATAATATATATATATATACATTAATCAATATACATCCTATTATTATAATAATTTATATATTTGATTGAAACGATATATTCTAATATATATATACATACAATAATATTGTTTTGTAATGATATATATATACAAAATATATTATTTATATATATATATATATATATATATACATATATATATACATTATATTATAACTATATCATAACTATATTATATTATTAACCATATATATTACTCTATAATATAGTGTTGTAAATCTAATATTACGAAATATTATATAATAATCGTTTATATATATAAAATATACAAGATATTAAACTAATAAGAGATGTATTGGTAGTATGTATATTATCTATATATTTTATTCTTTTACTTAGACACTTTATATGTAATATAATAATATGATTATACACACTGAATTATTTTGACTAGATCAATACCTGCAGGTTTAATCCTCAGCTTATAGTTTATACTATACCCAGAAAAACGTATAAATTATTAACATAGACTTAATAGCTTTGTAGCTTAGGGGAAAGTCTCCAATTACCGACCTACCCGACGTAAATCACTATTTGTAATAACTTATTCAATATTCAATATATGTATTTGAAATTTTGTAATTAGGATAATAAGGCAATATATAATTTTGATATTTTAAATGTTGACATAATTATATTTGTAAGAATAAAGAAGGGGCTATTAATTATATACATGTGCGTAATTCTGACAAACGTCTCCAATTAATGACCCCCTAAAATACGCGCGCGTGGTATACATATACGTATTCTATAGAAATAATTGCAGTATTATAATATCCAATCAAAATAGAAGATATAAATAGATTTATTGAATTAAAAAACGCACTAAATTTGTTCATTATTGAATTTAAATTTAATATTTATATAACATTTATATTTAACTATGTATTTTTATATTAAACTTTACATTTACTGACTATGAATATTAAGACATATAATGAATACACATTGTATGCATTATTAACGCTGTTAAAATAACACACACACAAATTACGAACACTTTCAAAGTATATGTATTTTGATTGGATATTATAAATCACATAGGGTCGGTATTAAGAAAATCATATGGGTTACTATAATTAAGATATCTTTAATTCAATAAACTTTATTAATAAACTTATTCAAATTAAATAATTTTTATAATGTTTTTACAAATGTAATTGATCTATAGATCATTTATTGTATATATGCTATAGAATTATATTTTATTTTAATTAGTAAAGTATGTACAATTATTTAAAATTAGTTATTATTCAAATATTTAATAAGTAAAACCAGAATATTACTTTTTTTCAAATAATAATTGTAGGATTAAATATTTGGAAAAACAACATAAATATTCATATTTATTATTAAAGTAATAATAGTTTTTATATATAATTTTGTGATACCTCTTTTAGTAACTGAGTTATATATTCGTATATGATGGGTCGATATTTGGATGGGGTCGGTAATTGGAGAATTTCCCCTATGTAATTTATATTTTATAGTTTAATTATTTATTGATAAGATTTTTTATTATATTTAGATTCATATATGAATTTAACTAAATATATGATAACATTATTATAACAATATTTCTCTATATATAATTATAACTCTGTTATAGATTTAACTATAATTACTGTTTTAAAATTCCACATGTATAGAATACGTGTATTCTTTATATTTTCTTAATATATGCTTATATTTTTGCGGTTATTTATATAGTTATATATTTTTTATAGACATTTTATCAACTTTTTTTAATCTATTCAAAGATATAGTTTTCTGAGTTGTATAGTTATACTCGGGGATGTATATATATATATATATATATATATATATATATATATATATATATATATATCCTCCCTAGTATTATATATGTATCTAGAATCTTAGGATATAGCTATTTGAAAAGTAAAAATATTAAACCTCTTAAACCTACAACCTTATTATGTTTAATTCATTTAAATATTAATTATTTTATTATAAAATGTTATTTATAATTTTATTTAATATTTGATTGTCTTATTTATTTTTCGATTTTATTACTAGTCAAGTAAAAAAAATAGGAAAAAGATATTACTACTTTAATATAAAAAAACTACACTATATTAATATTACCTATATTATTTGATTCACATAATATATTTATATATCATACTATACATGTTCATATAGAATTGTATGACATATAATATTTCTATACGTATTATATATATATACAAATAAATATCAAAAAGGAACTTTCACGATACGGCCTAAAGTATGAACTTCATACTATACGTGCCATGCTGTATTGTATGTATTGCCATCCGAAAAATGGAAAATTATTCATCCTATAGAATACTTACTACAGTAAGTAAAGTAATCAGTGATAGTGGTAAGATTATTGTTTGATCATCATTATGATTTGTGCTTAACTGATCATAGTATGATTACAACATATTACAATCATTGATAATTTATCAATGATAAATAACTATGCTTTGATTACGAACTACACTTCAAATAATTGATATTAATATGATTCTAAATAATGATAGTTAACTGATCACAAATTTAAATCAATGTTCGTAATCGAATGAATATCAATGATTGTTATCGAATGACAATATGTGATCGTAATCAGTACATAACCCCATGATAGTAATATCATTACTTGTTGGATTGTAATCTGATTACGAACTTTGATTACTTTACTTACTGGGATAGCATAACCGGGCAAGATAATCAGTCACAAATCATAATTTACGAAATTCTAAATTATTATAAATTAAAACCAACCGTTTCTAATTTATTATTGATCATTTGAAAAGCTTTGAATATTTGATTAGAAGTCCCTGTCACACTCACAATACGATCTGGACACGACGAATCAGTTATGTTAATCTTTGCTCCACTCTGAGGATCAAGTAGAGAACCATATTAATACATACAATAAACATATATATATTATATAATTATAAAATAATTCAATATAAGAGACATATTATATTAATACATTTGGATATATAAATTAAATATTCTATGATATATTTAGTATATATTTTCAATAAAGAATTATAGGGAAATATAGGGACATTTTTATACACATACATACTCACTGAGTACTATAGTATACTCACACACACACACATATATATATATATATATATATATATATATATATATATATATATATATATATATATATATATATATGCATACACATATTTATATATTTATATATGCTATAATTAAAACTAAATATTTTTAAGTTATAATAATATCATGGTTACAAGCAGTATATCACAAGTAAAAAGGTCAACTAGAAAATGTGAAAGTAGTTATTTAAAAAATCCTTCTATTGGTTATTATAAACAATTATGTATACCAAGAAATTCATATTTAATGATATTTATTAATTAAAAGAACTTACTATAAAAATATATTCTCTTATTTACATAATTCAAAGAAATTGTAGTTATTACTAGAAAACTCGAGTTTTCTAGTAATAACTACAATTACTTAGGATCCTAGGTAATTATTCACATTTAAATTATTCTCCTTTTTATGATGACAAGTTATGTTCCTTATTTATTGAGAATTTTGATTATAAATTTATTATATAATTTATTTGTTATAAAATAAATAATATTATTTAAAAATAGGAGTACTTCTTAAATACTTCTTTAAATACCAGATCCTATAAACTCATCTTCACGCAACACCTTTCTAATCAATAACTGTGAAATTTCGAAATTCTTTAAATCATATTTGATATGCCCAATTATATAAAATACCATATTTTTATTCTAATGATTTTTGAAAATGTAGACCCATATACATGTTTCGTATTATAGTTCAACTTTTGAAAAAATAAATCTAAACAACTCATTTATTATATAAATTATGATCATATTTTTGATGTATACATCCATATATTATATATAATAAAGTTCATATAATAAGACAAATACTGAAAATACTTTTTCATTATCACTAATGCTATTTATATCTCTTAGGATACATGCCGCATTCAATATATAAAACTTTAACTTACGTCTGAATTTGATAGTATATCTTTTTTTATCAATATATTTTGCTAAGGGGAATATCTTGTGATGCTTTAAACACCCTATAGGGTGTATACACATTCTACTTATTAAGGATATAACTTATTCGGTCAACTTTATGATTATATTTCATGCGCGCATATTTGTTTACAGATATTTCCACATGGATCCAGACTATGTCCTTTACTTTCCATGGAGTGCACTATTTATATTTCTCCTCTGACATATATAATAGAACTAATGCCCAATGTGAAATTTCATATAAATATATGTTGATGAAATTCAAATTAATTCCAAATCTCGTCATTACTTTCAATTAATATTATATTATGTGCGAATAATATTCGTAAGTGGCTAATACATAGGATTTACAATAGATTTGCGACTAGTTATTATTTATGAAAATCAAAATGATATCTTTCAAAATTTGTCTTATATTATTTAAGTGTCTAAATAAATATTATTATTAATAGTATTATTATTAATATTATTATTATTAGTATTATTATTATACATTAAAGTATACATATATGTATATGTATATACGTATACGTATATGTATACGTATTCTTATATATATATATATATATATATATATATGTGTATGTATGTATGTATATACGCGTGTGTATTTGTGTGTATCTGTATATTAATCCTATGATATTTGCATATATATGACACATGATTTCATAGATTATTCTTGATATACATTGTAATATATATATATATATATATATATATATATATATATATATAACAATGCAATATCATAGAGTATATGTTATGTAAATCACATTTTTCTAAATATAAAAAGCGAAACCTCTATACTTGGGTATTATTGTATAACTATATATGACGTCATCTTATATTTAAGTAATTCAATTTATATAATATGGTATACCGTTCTATATAATATAATTTATAGATAAACTAAATTATACTATATAGAATATTTATATAAGCTATATAATAATGAGAAAGTTACGAATGTATATATATAAATATAATTGTTTGGTATACTATGTATATATAGTATACAATACATTCTTATATATGTGCATTCATATATGATCCCATACATATACACATTAGTACACATTTTAATAAAAATGACATATATATAATATATAAACCCTACATAATTTAATGATATATCCTATAGAAGCTGTATAGTTCAAATTAACTCTACCCTAGGGTTAAGCTATAGCTATAGCTTGCATATTATTAATTTACTAATTAGAATATATATACCATATATGGTATACTATATATTTTCAATTACATTGTATTTTAATTAAAATATAAAGGAACAAATAAGGAATAAGAACGCGTTCCCTTTACAAACAAGTCGTGTATATTGAATGCAAATAATGTCCTTGGTACCCTATACAAACGTGGTGCATACTATAGTGTGCACACTAAAGGTATACTAAGCTAATACTTGTGTATAGCGTATGTGTATATGTTACACTTATAGTATATTTATATAACACAATGTTAATTATACACTAATGAGAGTTCGTCGAGCTGTACGTTATATTTTGTAATATATATGTATATACAATAGAATACCCTATCATATTTATAACGTAAAAGTACTTACATATTATTAGCCGGATTATTAGCGTATACTTTTACTAGCACAACCACCATAGCTATACATGCACCGGTCGTAACTCTCCGGGTAAGTGTATATATATATATAGTGGAACGCGATACCGCTCGTTTTTTATCATGTGATTTCCGGGCATTGTGCTGCGCATGTGCACGTGTGTATAATTGATCTGACCAACTGCGAGCTCGGCTATTGTCTTTATTTAGAAGGGCTGCAACGCACGAAACAGGTGCGTGAAAACCACCGCCGTACTATAACTATTGTTCAACTATAGTTTTCATTGTATTACAATGCACTTTTGTAATAACACCCGTATTTTATACTTATATATATAAATCATCTATATATATATGTAAATGTAACATGTGATATGTAATATATGTCATCATTAATTATACTACGATATTGAATATAAATTATAACAATATAAATCATAAGTATGCTGTTATATATACATATGAATAAATGAATGAAATTAGTTTATATAAAATGTTTAAGAAGAATAAGTGAAAGTGATTAGCGTAATACAATATCTACGCATTTAAATTTAATATATATATATATGTATATATATATATATAACATACTGAAGTATACATATATGGCATACATATATGGAATACATTTATAGATCTAAATATATAAAATACAATATTATGAATAGCAGAAAGTCTCCAAATACCGACCCAATAATAAACATGAGACGGTAATTTGATATATATTCTTAAAAACGACCCCTAAATACGCATGGTAGAAATAATGTTAGTATTATTATATCTAATAAAAATAAAAAATATAATTAGATTTAATTAAT
This sequence comes from Osedax fenrisi, assembly GCA_964019155.1. NCBI lineage: Eukaryota > Metazoa > Annelida > Polychaeta > Sabellida > Siboglinidae > Osedax > Osedax fenrisi. The sequence continues at coordinate 62,782,793 of OZ025243.1, forward strand.
TACATAACGAACGCAATTTAATTATTATTGAAATTATGTTTTAATATTAATATTACATTTAAATTTAAACTTTATATTTATTATATTAAAATATTTTATATGATTATTATCATATTTATTTATTAATCAATATGTATATAATCGACATTAATCATGAATCCTTTTTCTATATCAATAATACACACACAACTTATGGTACATTTTAAAGTATATAACGGGTCTATTTTTATTGGATATTATAAACACATGGGGTCTGTATGAAGGTAATTTAGGGGGTCGGTAATATAAAAATCATATGGATTGCTATAGCAATAAATATATATATATATATTTAAGACATATTGGTTATTACTTATTAAAATTAATTTTTTTTTATAATATTTATAAATATTTAATGTATCTACAATATTTTGTATATAATTACATTTTATTTTAATTAATAAATTATTTACAATGATTTAAAAAAAGTTAGTATTCCAATATTTCAAAATTAAAACCAGAATATTACATTTATCAAATAACAATGGTATGATATAGTATTTAATATTTGGAAAAACAAAATAATTATTCATATTTAGTAAATATTAGTTATCATTATATTACTAATATTATATTTATATATATAATATTTTGATATATATCATAGTTATTGCGATAAGAGAGAAGTCGATATTGGGGGGGGGGGGGTCGATAATTTGAGAATTCCTATCATAATAAAATATAATAATATTATAACATTATTTTAAAATGTATATTAGTATCAAATTTTCTAGTTTTTTTAATACTATAAATATAAAAATTATATATAAATATAATTATTAATAATAACTAAATATATATATACATATATATTGAGTAATTGTATGTAATTTGCATGATTTTATTATTATTTTTAGTTTAAGTTTACAAAATTATAATAAAGATTTTCATATTTTATAGTTTCATCAAAAACCATGGTTTTTATATCATTTAGGTATATATATATAGCATATACGCTATAGGTTAATTTAAGGTAATTTATTTGACCACATTATGATTAAATGATAAAATAATTATGTATAAATTATAATATATCTATTAAATTAAATTTAATATGAATATGATTAACTGATTTATAATATATTCATTTATCAATATAATTTGTATTTAGAAATGTTAATGAAAATCTGATAAGATATATAAATAATGTGTATACAATAATTATATATATATATATATATATATATATATATATATTTATGTATGTATGTATGTATGTATGTATGTATGTATGTATGTATGTATGTATGTATGTATGTATGTATGTATGTATGTATGTATGTATGTATGTATGTATGTATGTATGTATGTATGTATGTATGTATGTATGTATGTATGTATGTATGTATGTATGTATGTATGTATGTATGTATGTATGTATGTATGTATGTATGTATGTATGTATGTATGTATGTATGTATGTATGTATGTATGTATGTATGTATGTATGTATGTATGTATGTATGTATGTATGTATGTATGTATGTATGTATGTATGTATGTATGTATGTATGTATGTATGTATGTATGTATGTATGTATGTATGTATGTATGTATGTATGTATGTATGTATGTATGTATGTATGTATGTATGTATGTATGTATGTATGTATGTATGTATGTATGTATGTATGTATGTATGTATGTATGTATGTATGTATGTATGTATGTATGTATGTATGTATGTATGTATGTATGTATGTATGTATGTATGTATGTATGTATGTATGTATGTATGTATGTATGTATGTATGTATGTATGTATGTATGTATGTATGTATGTATGTATGTATGTATGTATGTATGTATGTATGTATGTATGTATGTATGTATGTATGTATGTATGTATGTATGTATGTATGTATGTATGTATGTATGTATGTATGTATGTATGTATGTATGTATGTATGTATGTATGTATGTATGTATGTATGTATGTATGTATGTATGTATGTATGTATGTATGTATGTATGTATGTATGTATGTATGTATGTATGTATGTATGTATGTATGTATGTATGTATGTATGTATGTATGTATGTATGTATGTATGTATGTATATGTGTGTGTGTTTGTGTGTGTGTGAATATGTATATATATATATATATATATATATATATATACTAATATTGAATCCGAATATTAGCTCGTTGAATAATCCATTATTTGTTACCGCTTAAACATATTGATTTTCATTGAAAATACATTACGTAAAACAAAGGGAAATATCTAAAATATATAGACATTTTAGTTTACCTATTAACATATACAATATATTGAACTATAACTTAATATATTTATAAACAATATAATATACATATACTGTATATTATACAGTATATGTATACAGTGTATAACATTATACTATATAAACCTGTACATTGTATATTGTACATTATACATTGAGGTGGTTTGATTGTGTACAGTATACATCTCTAGTAGTAAACATTTTCCAATTAACTATTATGCAATATATCTACACATATACAATTAAAACGTATATATATATATATTTAATGATTTATAACCAAAATACACCCAATGACACATATATATATATACAATTTTATTCTAGTTGAATAATAAATTTGTATGTTATTAACATCCCATTTGTTACAATGCAAATATATACATATTCAGATTCATATTTTTACTGAAATTTATGCCTAGAAATTATATGAAAATTTATAATATCTAGCACATCGTATTCGGGGCCCTTACTAGTGTGTGACCCAGGGACTAGACTGTCCTTGACCTCTATGTATATAATAAGTGTTAATAACATGTATATCATGCCATTAAGGGGATTATTCCAATTCGGACAACTTAAAATATTACGATTTCGGAGCTGAGAAAACATAAAATATAGACGTTTATTATAGTTATTAAATATTATATTTAAAAACCTGCAATAAAAAGGTTTATATACATTACATTTAAGAATGTAAATTTATATAATATTATTACTCTTATGAATTATACTTATATATGTCACAATTTTAATATTTAGAATATTAGTACACTATACAATGTACACTGTACACTGTATACAGTGTATACACTGTACACTGTACACTGTACATATATGCCATGTTAACCGAGAACAAATACACGCACTTTAAACTCAGCTTCCGAAATTTGATACGCACAGTATACACTGCTTCTATTATATAATCAGTGGAAGGAGGAGGAGGGAGGGAGGGAGGGAGGGGGGACCTACTTATTTACAAGTGTTTCTTTAAGTAACTCGAAGTTTACATGTATAATTGCATACGTGGTTAGTTATCACGTTACCACAGCAGCTACACTGTTATATGCTATGTATACACACTACATATCTTATTCACGTATATAAGTGTGTGCTTAAAAGTTATTATTATTGTATATCCTATAGGAGTGTATATATATAGTAATATTATAATATATATTATGAATAGTATACGATTTGAGTCAAATATAATTGATTGGATACTATATAATATTCATAAACAAATATCACATACATACCCACATACATAGAAATACATACATTTGCTGTCTTATGTTAGTTTACAACGAGCGACCATGGTTACATCATTATTGTGATAACACCTATCGAGTATTTCGGTTACTAATGCGGTTGTGCTTATGCCACGAGGTGATACTATAGTACATTCGTATATACAATACACTATTGTTTACAGTCAGGTACACAATGTTATTACATACGAATATGTTACTATATGAAGTGTTGTTATGAGCAGTGTTCATCTAGTATCATTAGTTTTAGCGTTATTAGGAATATATTGCACATCTAGTTTACCTACTAACCTCTTCTCTATATTTCTTTATGTTGATTCCTTTCTTGCCTATGATACTACCAGCCTCCTTTGGTTTTGAGAAAATAATATATTAATATAGTAATATATATATATATATATATATATTATATATATTATAATACATTAATATATGTTAATAATAGTTAATATATTTACAGATGTATATACATCTTAAGTATATACGTTTACAAAATGGGAGTAATATATATATAATTATTTATTGAAATATATATTATATATTATAATACATTAATATATGTTAATAATAGTTAATATATTTACAGATGTATATACACTTTAAGTATATACGTTTACAAAATGGGAGTAATATATATATATAATTATTTATTGAAATCTCATATAGTATACTAAATAATATATTATATATGAAACAAAAGAGTGCTTGAAATTGAATACGAAATGTAATCACGAGATTAGATAACGTATTATATAATGGCTATACAATACGACAAGCATGCGTATGTCATGATTAATATACTATATACAAGTATAAACAGAATTACATTTTATATATATATATATATATATATATATATAGATATTCTTTATAGGTGTATATATTATGTATTATTTGTATTATTCAAGGCGATAAATAATATCAAAGTCCTGATAATAAGGGATTTGCTAATACTAACAAATGAACATATACGATACTATAGTATTTCGCTGCCTCTAATATTAGGATGGTATTCCACCAGTGTAACTAAACTATGGCGAAACTGTCAATAATGATACATACACAAACAGCCGACATTATACCGACATCATCTGACTTGTATTACAATAACTATAGCTGTTTGTATATGCTATAGCATGACGACATCGAACTTTCATTATTTTGAAATTACATTATATATTATGGACATAACTTATGGATATATAATATAATCTAAAAATAATTAAAGTTCGATTTCGCCAAACTATATATATATATATATCTTTATCACCCGGAAATAGAATTGTAGTTATTATAAACATATATAAGTAATAAAGCGAGGTAATAAAGTAATAGCTATTGAGTGATAACTAATGTCTATAATGTACAGTACACGGTGCACAGTGCGAGGCGGCGCGGTAGTGGTGGTGCTATTTGTTCGGTTACTACGATAAATAACGGGAATATCTGAAGTCTAGAGGTTATGCAGGTCCATAGTATATAGAGGGAAGGCCACGTATACTGCAGTGTATTGATTAGGGCGGATGCGAGTTCCGTTCAAAACCGGAAGGTCTATAATTATTAATCTGCAATGGCGGCATCACTCGCATGGTAACGGTCTGGGTCAAAGATCTAAATCTGGAGATTAATTATTATGTAATCCTTATTATCGGAATATGATGCCGTACACATGTGTGTATGTGTATGTGTGTGCAATGCACCGACTAATAACAACTCATTTGTAGCCGATGATTATCTATATATATATATCTATATATACACACACGCGCATGTACATTGTACACTGTACACTGTACAATGTACAGTGTACATTGTACACTGTACATTGTACAGTCGCACACACACAATAACAAAAACATACACATACACATAAATATATATACATATACAAAATATAAATAATATGTATGTATATGTGCGTGTATATATATGTGTGTGTGTGTGCGAGAATATAAATGTGTATTTGTTAATGTAGATTCATTTACACGCGTATGTGATTATGTTTATTTACAGGATACTTACAGTAGATTATATGCATATATGCATATACTATATGTATATATTATAGTATAGGGATTTCTATATAAATAGTAAACAATGTTGACTAAATATATTAAACAAAGTACAGTAAAAGACGCTTGTATCGACATCCCAGGATATACGAAAATATGTCGATACATCCGTATGTCGTTGCGTATGATAAAGACGGGGCTAATTTAAAAGTACGCCCACTTAATATGTATTTATATTATCAAATATCAAATATATGCTATCCTTGATTGCGATTATTACGTTAATTATGTGTATTAATGTAATACTATTAATTATTACACTAATATAAATTATATATAATTATATAGTTAATAAATTAAATTAAATAAAAGTATGATTGTAATATATATTTTATTTTTATTATTGATAATTAAGTGGAATAATTAGAAATCTGTGTTTGTTTAGTAGTTATTAACTTTGATATGAAACAATTTTCAACACGTGATTTAATATTTAATAATTGCTGACACAATGTTTCAGAGTTGTCGATATTATTAATAGATATATAATTTTGAACATCATTTATCATATCATGAATATCGGGTGTAGAATTAATATTAACGGATTCATATGTATCATCATCGTATTAACACTCATTTTCGTCATTTATATTAGAAATAATATGTGATATTGATAAAATATTAGTATCGTATACGATATATGGAATAATAACAGAATCTACATTGATATAATCAGTACAAGACATATTTACATAATTCTTATCATAAACGGAAAATAAATCTGGTATTAGAACATCGTCTAAATTTGCAATATCATATGGATGACTATCGTCTACGTCATATATCATAACTTATTTGTTAATATAAAGATATGGACTATATTTTACATATTACCATAGTTTATTAATATGCTCAACTCTATATCATACATACTATCCTAAAAATGTGTAATATTTTCATAATGTCGATATTCATAACGTGATGCAAAATTCTAAATATTATAGTAATATTGTCGATACAGCCGATTTGTCGATACACGCGATATTCTGTAGTATGTATTTGCTGGAAATTCCAACAAATATAATTAAATTGTCGTTATAACCGATTTATCAATACATGTGGCTGTTGATACAAGCAGCTTTTACTGCATATTCTAAATTAAAAACCCTGCTTAAATTAAACAATATTTATCATTTCTATCACTTAGTTCGAGATACAATACCGATTATAATCGGTATACATCTTACATATTACAATACAATAATTCCTATTCAGAAAATAAATATATCAATTAATTTACTATGATATATATATATATATATATATATTTTTATAGTATAGTATACTATAAATATAGATTACCAAATCTAGTTTATATTATATATATATACCTTGTGTTTCTTATTGAAGGAATATGTTAATGATGATTTTATTGTGATAATATACAATATTATTACATTCTAAATTATTTCAATTTTAAAAGAAAAATGTTAGTACAAAAAACAACTCTATGCCTTCGTGTATACATTAATAAAAAATGAATATTTTGCATGCATACTATATAATGGTTTATACATTATGTACACTATAGAATATATCTATTCATTATTTACGATTACAATATTATAAAATCAATAATAATAACGTAAGCGTATTCTGTCAACTTTATAAAACTTATAGAAGTAATACGTTTTAGATATAAATACAATATAGTATATACAGTATGCACATATATGTAGTACGCTTCATGTAGTAAATACATCTAGTATTACATTGAGTTTTATAGACATATTATAACATGATAATTATGTGTAATAATTATAATAATAATATGATAATTTACTAAATATATAATAAAAATAATAATAATAATAATAATAATAATAATAATAATAATAATAATAATAATAATAATAATAATAATAATAATAATAATAATAATAATAATAATAATAATAATAATAATAATAATAATAATAATAATAATAATAATAATTAGTATTATTGTTAAATCATATATTGTTAAATTTTGTTCGACTATATTTATTTATAATTTTAAATTCAATAATTTTGTAATGATTAAAATATAAGTATAAGTAGGATAAGTCGGACTCGCAAGGTATCGAGAAAAGTGTCCGACTTAGCGAGATGTCCGACTTATCCGAGATTCAGAATATCATGCAAATAAGACATGAAATGCGCAGCGCGAGTTAAATGGTTACCGAAATATGGAATTATGCAACAATCAGCAACAAAAATATGGTATTCAATTATATTACTTACTAAAATTATAATATTCATTATTTAAAGTAAAATTTCTGACAATTTATAAAAAGTCCGACTTATCCAGTATAACAATTATAAAAATGACTATAATATGTGTCCGACTTATCCAATCCAACTTATCCGACTTATCCGATTAATTTAACATGGAACTAGATACAAATCCATCCAAACCAACTAAATGTGTCCGACTTATCAGTAGTCCAACTTACCGATAGTTGACTGTATTTGTAATCTGTAACTATAGTTGTTATAAAAACTATAGTTTACTAATACAGGTGTTACGAATATATATGTTACTAATCCTCGATAATATTAACATTCTATATATATCTTATAAGATATATAAGATAAAATATTCTCAATATGATATATGTATTTATTACAATTTATAATTAGTTTTAGGTAAGTTTAACTAAATTAAATATTTTTATAAATTACAAAAATGTGATTAATTACATAGAGTGTATAACTATCATAATACAAAAATTACATATATTAAATTAAATTTGTAGAATATATTGTATATATTTATATTCTGGAAATAAAATTGAAATTCATTTAGGTTTATGTAATACATAATATATATATATATATATATATATATATATTATTTCATTTACAATGTACTATTTATAAATATTCTAGTAATATATATCCACCATTGTCTATTCTAGAGATTTCTTTAATCAATCAATCTTCAACAAATCGCATGCTAATTTACGTCCGATGAACGATGAAATAATTGATTATAATAGACGTGCACGGCGTAGACAATGGGTAACGGCGTACAACAATAAAGCTATTCTCTTACAACAATAAAGCTATTCTCTTACAACAATATAACTGTTCTCATACAACAATAAAGCTATTCTCTTAATA
>OZ025243.1:62796528-62821528 GCA_964019155.1 Osedax fenrisi
ACTCGCTTATAGTAACTCGCCATAGCTCTCGAGTGTAACGTGATAGCTATTCCAATCACGTGACTATCACGCTACATTAGAATACATACGTCACGGCGTATTTATATAGATGTTGAATTGTATATTGGTATAATTCTAGATATATCAATGATCGTGATATAGTTCTATAGGTACACGTATTTATGTCATCGACATATCAAGTATTAATACGAATGTAATAACGTGTAATAATGTACGTAATACACGACATACCTACTACAGCATACACATACGTGAACAACCAGTCACATGTACGTCATATATATATGTGTGCGGTATCTCTTTTTTAATTAAACATATTCCAACATATCTCACCATTTGAATCGTCCAGTTAAATCTCATAAGATATATACACACATACACATAAACATACACACACACACACACACACATATATATATATATATATGTAATTTATTAGTAAAAACTACACGATAATCTGTTTTATAGACTTATCAATTATAATAATAATACTAATATATTTGTAGCTTTTCTAGATGCATCTAAAGCTGTTGATAAACTTAATCACAATATTTTATTTCATAGATTACAAGATAATAATGTTCCATCTTAATAATACATTTTTAAATTATTGGTACAGAAATCAAAGAATATATATTAAGTGGGGTGATAATACATCAGATTGTTTCCACGTTTCAAATAGTGTCCACCATGGAAGAATCCTTTCACCTTTTCTTTTCAATATTTATACCAATCCTATGATTGTGAAATTAAATCATATAAAGTCAGGATATTGTTTAAATGGGAATATAATTATAATAATCTATGCTATGCTGACGATACAGCTCTATTTTCACCATCAATGAAGGGTCTGCAATTATTGATAAATTGTTGTGAAGAGTTCGCTAGCCATAACTTCATAACATATAACATTGATAAATCTGTCATTTTGCCTATATATTATAGTTCATCTAGACATAATCCAATAAAGTTATACATAGGTAATAAACTTTTAAATGTTGTTAAAACGTATACATATCTTGGACATTGGATATCAGAGGACTTGTCTGACGATATTGATATATATATATATATATATATAGTAATATAAAATAGCTATACAGACAAAGCTATATGATAGCGAATACTGTTAGTCATTGCTCTAAAGCTACTAAGATTATTCTATTTAAATCGTTTATTTCAAATATCTACCTTAGTACTGTTTGGTTACCGAATATGACTATAGTCATATATGATATATGATATAGTCATATATATTTTTTCGCATATTATAATATGCGTAAAATCAAGGTAGCGTATAATAACGCTTATCGTATACGTTTTTATTTCATCACTATATATAGTGATGAAATAAAAGCGTCGAAATAGCGCGTCATTGATGTTTTTATATGATAATATTAGTAATTTAACAATTAAATTACGTACATTTTATAATTCATTGTATCAACGGATACGAAATTCTTTTAATTCGCTAATTGTTCAACTGTATTATTATACTGTCTTGTGCCCTACTAAACTATTTACCTTATGGTATACATATGTATTTAGATAATAATCTAGATTTAATTTTCATTTAATTGTTGTTCGTCTTAATTATTATATACGCTATAGCGATATGGACCTCTGTTAGGCATGTCTGATTCAAATTAAATAAATTAATTAATTAATTAAAATAACAAATATTCACGTAGGTAGAAAACAGCCACATTTGAAATGTCATGTAATGTAAATTGCATATTTGATCACGTGTTATAATCGTATTGTTTATATTATAATATATTTCGTTTGAATATTTATGCAAATTCATTAAATGCAATCTTCAAATTTAAGCATCTACAATATACTTATCAGAATCATTTATTTTCTCATTTATGTATTTATATATGGCATCAAAAGTAATATGTATTACCTCTATTATTTCAATTGAACTTTATGGCGTGCAAGAATTATATATTCATAGATATATCTAACAATGATTGTTAACTGATCTACATGTTTTATATATGGAGTTGGTCCACTGATATACTATCATATTGTTACGTATTTCTTAAATTATGTAGATCTAACATATTATAATAGTATACGACATCTATATATGTTATTAGATAAGTAATTAATATTTATTATTACCATAATAGTTATAATATATATATATATATATATATCATATTTCATATAATATATCGATAACGGAATAAAAGTGTAAATAGTATATAGATAATATTAAAAGTAAAGTTTGTTATTGGAATCGGCTTTCTGGTGTTTATTTAAGATATACCTAAAGTTTATAAACTAACATTTGATTCAATAGCACAGTAAGTTCACATTCGAACATATATACTTAGATACATATATACCCATACATATATTATTATAATGTATAACTATATATATTTATGTTTACTATGTTATCCGAATGATTTATTACACGATCATAGCCTAACATAATAATACCCTCCCCTCCCGGCCCGCTAGGTGGGGTTATGTTTGCTTATATAACACTTAGGGCCGGCTAATTATCAGCACGTATAAGCGCGCGCGTGTAGCTGTGTTTACGTGAGGGTCCGCTTATCATCATCACCACCACTAAAGCTCTTACGGTAGGGTATTCAGTATACGCTATCACCACTACTGCAGTACGCTGTTACTACACGTGGAGCACAGCTATCCATTGTCGACCACCGATGTCTACTTTGTACATCGTAATGTATACTTATAGTATACCTATATGTATACTATAAGTATACATTACAATGTATGGTACATCTATAATATACCTATACTCATAGTATACATATAGAACACATATAGTACATTTATAGTATACATATAGTATAACTATATGTATAGTATACCTATGATATATCTTTAGAATAACTATTTATTACCCATACTATACCTATAGAGGCCATGTCCTCAGATTTAAGGGACATGACTTACTATCAGACGAAGAGCGTCGCTATCGCCATAGTTAAGCAGTTAAGTATATAAAGATTAGATTACGATTAGATAACCAGGCTGGTATATCTATAATTATCTGTTGCATGCCTAAGGTCATCGCTTATGATGTAATCTAACTTTCGGTTATCATCATTATATCATATATCATTATATCATATTTCATTATATCATATAACTACGCTTGTACCACTGCACGTATACGCATATGCGCACACGAATACAAGCAACAATGCAAACACCGTTAACATAACACTGTTACACACCTTATTAGGTTCGGTTGTGCTACCTCTGTGTCGAGATAACCCCAACTATCGGGTCGAGGTCATTCATTTCGCCCACCCGCCCACCCTCCCGCCTGCCCACCCTATAGCCCACCCACGCAGCTGTTCGCTATATTACGTAATAATGCGGTGAGTAGAACGCTAGTAACATCGCAAGAAATTGCGAGAAATAGCGAGAAATAGTCGACCGGAAATGATGTACGGCGAGATGCTAGCTATAGGCTATAGGGGAGGCGGTGGCTGCGGTTGTGGCGGCGGTGGTGGTATTGGTGGTAGTGGTAGTGGTAGTAGTGGTGATGGTGGTGGTAGTGGTAACGGTAGTTTCTTACGATCAATAACTAGCTACCGCGCTTTATGGACATGCAGTCCTTATTGTTGTGCTATACGCGTGCGTCGGTGTGCGTATGTATGCGTATGTGTGCGTATGTGTGCGTATGTATGCGTATGTGTGCGTATGTGTGCGTATGTGTGCAACATACAATAGCAGCGAGTATACAGTATACTGCGTACGACTTACATTGTTCTGTACTGATATTGTGTATAATATGCAGTCATTTCTATACGTATTGCAATACGCTATAGCTATAGCTATAGCTATATGTATAGTGTACTTGTATTTATATGTATATGTATATATATAATATATATATATATATATATATATATATTTATTTAGGATATTTATATAATTGTAATATATTATAAATATTAAATATCATTAATCAATACAATTTATTGAATTATAATAAATATGTGAAATAAGCATATTAAAACAATGTATTATATATATACATTTGTTAATGCATTAACAAATATAATTATAACATCGGGTATACCCTATATGGGTATATACGGGTATATATGTAATAAATACTATGTACTTTTATTTATAACCTTAAGGGTTATATTTATTATTATTATTATTATTATTATTATTATTATATTATTAAAACTGTGTTATAAAATGTGATATATGTGTTAAAATGAAAGTACATATAAATATATATAGAGAGAGAATAGATATATCTAAAATATATGTATCTGCAAATACATATATATTTATCTATAGAAAATAATGTAATACAGGTAATAATAGTGTATACACTATTACATGTATGTATAATCACACGCGCGTGTATCCATGTATATATATATATATATATATATATATATGAAGGTGTGTATATGTGTGTTTATATATATATATATATATATAAACACACATATACACACCGACACATAAACCGACACATACACACACATACACACACATATTTATATATATACATTAATAAATATACATTAAACTATAGATTTTTTTTCTATAGAAAAAAAATTTATTTTTAATAAAGACAAAAAAAACTTATTTTACCATTAATGAAAACAGCACAATTCTAAAACACATTTTTTAAAGGTACTAAATACTATAATAATTTAATGATTAATAATTTATTAAAATTTGAAAATATATATTATTATATATACAAATTTAAAAAATGTATTAAAGAAATACTTATAAAATAAATATTAGAAGTAAATAAGGTACACTTTTGTTTACTATCATATTATTACAATATATTTTAATATTGTTGTCTTTATATTTTATAATTTTAATAATATTTAATATTTGTAATTGTCATTATTGTTTTAATTTTTTTATATTATACCATTTTATGTTTTATTACATTTTAATAATTTTTTAAATTATTTTATCCGCACTTTAAAACGTGACTAATGTTTAAATTAATAATGAATAAATCTATATGTATGCTATAGAGTGTGTATTTAAATAAAGATTACTTCAAATATAACATAATTACATATATTTAATATATGTTACTTATATATACAGTCAAAGCTCGATAACTCAACATTGACGGGACGGAGTTTTCATGTTGAGTTAGCGAGTATGTTGAGTTATCGGATGTATAAATTAATGACTTAATTAATGTTTTGTTCACATAAATGAATTCAAAATAGTACTCGTATGATAATATAATAATTGTAATTGTATTTTTACGTTTATATATTTATATCCATAAATTATTAAATAAAACCATGTTGAATAATGTATGTTGAATTATATTTGTTGAGCAATTTTTATTACATGTAAAAGATACGAATCCAACAACATATGTTTGTGATATTTTGATTTTTCATAAATGTTGAGTTATCGGATGTATATTTACATGTAATGAATATGCTAGGATTATAAAAACGATGTTGAGTTATATGTATGTTGAGTTATATTTGTTGAGTAATAGGGTTTTTGTTAACATGTAAAAGATACGAATCCAACCAAATATTTTGTGGATGTTGAGTTATCGGCAATGTTGAGTTATCGGCATGTTGAGTTACCGAGCTTCTACTGTACCTATAGGTAGGTAGTAAACTATAGTTTCTACAGTTTTACAATTTTGTTTCGAGTCTTATTTTTAAATACTCGACTCTACTTGATAATCAACTAGGTGGACACTATTTTATAAATTTTTAAATGGAATCGAATATTTCATCGTCGACTCCACATATCATTAGCATAGTGATGCAATATCTGGAATAAAACTCGCTGGTCTTATATGGTCTTATAGGAGACATTTTACAACCTTATTATATAATGATTTGTTTATTTTTAATTTTAAAATTGTAATTGAATGAAATTTAGCTTACATGATATATATATATATATATATATATATATATATATCATTATCATTACATATAAATCATTATATCTAAATGACATTACAAGTAAAATATATAAATTAAAGGTATATATTTCGGTGTATACAGTAAACTCTCGGTAAGTCGGACTACGGATAATTTGGACTTCTCGATAAGTCGGACATATTTTGTTGGTTTGGTTGGATTTGTATCTAGTTCCATGTTAAATTTATCAGATAAGTCGGATAAGTTGGCTTGGATAAGTCGGACTTCTCTATAAGTCGGACACATATTATTGTAATTTTTATGATTTTTATACTGGATAAGTAGGACTTTTTATAAATTGTAAGAAATGTTTACTTTAAATAATATATATTATAATTTCAGTTAGTAATATTATTGAATACAACATGTTATGTTGTTGATTGGTGCATAATTCCACATTTCGCTAACCCTTTAACTCACGCTGCGCATCGCATGTATTATTTGCATGATATTCTGAATCTCGGATAAGTCGGACACTTTTCCCGGTCCCTTGCGAGTCCGACTTATCGGGAGTTGACTGTATATATATCTTATACCCCAAATAAAGAGAGAACTAAAAATGTTAAAATTATAGGAAATATAGAAAGATAATAAAGAATATATAGAAATACAAGATATATTCTATGTTGTCTGGTTGTGGTAGTAGTATTAATACCGTATAGAGGACCACTATTGTAATTACGAGGAGAACCCAGTTACCCACATTACTTATGTATATTGCGTCAGGTCTATACGCATCATTACACCTAGTAAGCGAAAGAGAGAGAGAGATAGAGTGAGATAGATTGCATAACACGCATCACGTGACTCGTTATAATACAACTATAATTAGAGCGCGCATCACTAACATACACACGCGCGCGCACGAACACATACGGACATTCACTCGGCAATTAGTTATATTACGATCGTCTCAGTATTTCTTAACAACGCGAGATCTTAAGTAGTGTATTACTGTTGTTATTATAATAAGTATATTTATTATAAGTATACTTAATACTATATATATAACTGCCTGTGTGGCTCAGTTTGCTAAGGCGTCAGACACACAAGCAGTAGGACGCGGGTTCGCGAGCCTCGTCCGGACCATTAAAATAGGTCTTAAAATAATATTTAGAAGTGATCTTATATAATTTTATATAAATAAATTATCGTATCTCTTTAAAACCATGGATATGGGAGCGGCTTCGAAGGTACATTAGAGCCATATGGTTATAACCTTATATATAACTTATATATATATAACTTATATATAAGTGAAAACTTAATCTAAGTTTCTGGATGGTATGAAAGGACTCCACCAAATACAAATAATAACAATATATATTAAAAAATATACCCAGATAACTCATACTACGAATGCTAGATTTGTTGTGGTCATATGTGTACATACATGTAAGAATTATTCGATATATCAGATACTCGTTATCTCAAACACATTTCTTTGGTCCCTTGAATTCTATAATATCGAGATTTAACTGTATTCGTAAACCTATTCGTATATCAAGTGAATATAATTGTGAATATATAAGTTAGTTATTAAATATAAACCTGTATATATATATATATATATATATATATATACTTACTTACTTATAGGTATATGTGTTATGGTACATTGCGTTATTTAACTCAGGTAATTAAGATAAATAGCGATTGCAATCTATCTATATAAATAATTACTTTCCTTCGTATATTACGCATAACCTGTATACATGTATACCTGCAGGTATATATGTTCAGTATATGTTCATATATGTATGTTCAGTATATTCATGAATGCCTCCTAATATTTCACTAGGTGCGTGGGAAATTCATGCATTTAATATTTCACTAGGATTATGGGATATATATATATATATATATATATATGTATATATATGTGTGTTACTAAATAGTTAAATATTATATATTGTTATTATTATTATTATTGTTATTTGGTGGAGTCCTTTCATCCTATCCAGGAACTTAGATGAAGTTTTCACTTATAACCATATATGTATATAATGTTCTTTCGAAGCCGCTATAGCGTAATATGATATATCATATTAAGGCATCCATGGTTTTAACGAGAGCAGATCATTTATTTATAAAATATTATATATATATATACTTATAAGATCACTTCTAAATATTATTGTAAGATCTATAGGTATAGAATATATTATAATTGTCCGTATGAGGCTTGAATCCGCGTCATATATTCATAGTATACTGCATGTGTTTCTGACTCCTTAATAATATAAGTCACACAGACAATTTTATGTAGATATATAGTATATACCACATACACATCTATAATTATGAAAAGTAATTAGGCTTGATTGTATATATATATATATATATATATATATTCTAAGAGTAATATCAATCAAATATTGTAGTAATACTACAATATTAAAAAATAATATTATTAAATATATATAATATTATAATATAATAGTATATATATATAATATTATATAATATTATATATATATATATAATATATATAATATTAATAATATTATATATATATATAATATATATAATATTAATAAATATAATAATAATAACGATAACATAATAGTAATGATACAAATAATAATATAATAGTAAATATATATATATATATATATATATATATATATGTATATGATAGTCTTTATTATAGTGCTATACTACACTAGTCACCGTATGACTCATTATGTATACCTTAACAGCCTCGCCTTGTACCAATTCAACAATATATTAATAGATAACATCATTACATCACGTTTAGTTCTTCACCACTCTGTATCTTACATGTATAAATATGTACTAGAGAGGTGAGGGCGTTTTGGTCGATCTAATTTGGCACTCGCTATAGTAGCCAGTACTCTGTGAATAATGAATATTATTATTTGAATTTTAAAATAATTATTAACAATATATTAATAAATATATATTTAGTTCAATTGAACTATAGTTATCTCAAATTTGTATATTATAATATAATAATTATATATATATTATATATAATAACAAATTGATATATTACCATTTCTAAAAATATTAATAAATATCGGTGAAATATTGTACGTGAGGGGGGTTTCGTCGATAGTTCTGAAGGTGTCGCCCTATATACTATAATTATACAATTTGAGTTAAATTACCTAATTCGAAGATAATATGTAATACACACGCATTTTTAATTAATTATATATATATATATATATATATATATATATATATATATTCAACATTTAATAAATGTATCAGTTTAATAAATATCTCAAAACTAATTATTAATTTATATAATTTTAATAACATGTTTTATACTTTTCTATAGAAAAGTATACTTAGAGTATACTTAGATTAATTATACTTAATCTTACCTTTAATTCAATGGAACAACCGCAATTTGTATACTATTTAGATAATTTAATGATGAATATTTCTGATCGTTATTGGTCACCCCGCATCTCATATAGTATTGTTATTGTATCCTTATTCAATTATTAAATAATATTTTTAATTGATTTTTTTTATTTTATGTAGAATATTGATTAGTTTAATACTAAAATTATCATAAAAATGTCATTAATTGCATTGTAATTTATCATTAACTCTCCGCTATGTATTACAATGAAAATACACTTTTGACATAATCGATAATATTATACAATATATTTAATTTTTATTAAATTTTTCTTAAAATATTAGATAACATTAACATATCACACAGTTTTGTAATGTAAAATATTTGCATATCTATTACAGTTGTCATTATATTGTCATCGACCAAAACCCCTCACGTCCCCTACTATTACTATATATAGTTGGGTGGGCTCTAGAATGTTCCGTAGGTCGTTATTGCAGGGCCGGTGTTAATATAGCTAGTATTGTTAATGTACTAATACATTAACGCAATGATCATCTCATAATAATGATGTATTATCGCCCTAAATATGATGTAATCACTAAATATACTATTATGTAATACATTGATATTATTCGTAATAGAAATGCACATTATTTCATACGAATTTATAAATAACTGTATAGTTATTAACATCATTATTATTAATTCGAAAAAATAATTTCAACATTTATATATAATAATAATAATATTTTTGTATTGATCCATAAATGAATAAAAACAGATTATACAATATATATATATATAAATATATATATATATATAAATATATATATATATATATATATATATATATATATATATATATATATACATATGTGTATGTGTGTATTATTATATAATAGCCGTTTTTATATTAATTAAATCAATAATAATTAATGAATTAATGAATACTTAAACGAGAGAATAAATAAATAAATAAATTATTAATGAATAAATAAATAAATTATTGATTTTATTCAATAACGAATAAAGGAACGAATGAATAAATAAAGTAATGTATTAATAAATACACGCGTGTGACCTTATTTATGACTTATAATATCTGTGATTACAATCTGCCAGGAACAATATGTTAATAAAATAGTAAACTAGTATATATATATATATATATATGATTGAATGAATACAATCAGTGTATAGACAATATCTAAGGAGAATCAGTGAAATAGATTAGCTTTTTTAATTCGATATCTCCTAACAGTAGTGTAATGTTATATTTCATCATCTTCATTTGGATAAAATACAATAAAATTAAAAAAAATGGATATTAAAATTAACAATAAACACAAATATAAAAGAAAGAACAAAAAATAAACTAAAACAAATATTTGATTACCATGTTAGCATCCAAAATAAAATTAAAAAAAAAAATATAATTAAGAAATTTTTCATTATTATATTATAATATTTATTTGAAGAATCCAAATATTTGTATCACATAGTTTATGTCAATTTTAATAATATTTATATATATTTCTATTATTATATTTGTAAGTTATTATATTAATAATGTTTTTAAATATTTTAATTTTAATATTGTTTTTTTTTAAATTATTTTAATACATTTTAGTTTTTTTTAGTAGTTATGTAAAGTTAAATATATAAAATGTAAAATTTTTAGTATATATATTTGATTATTAATACTTATTTGAATTCTTTCAACAAGTTAAATTAAGAGTAATTGTCTCGACAAGAGGCAATGATTCTACAATTACCCAGGTACTTATACCTAAATATGATAGTGTAATAATAATATATATATATGTAAATTAAAAATAATATATGTTATTATTAAAATAATAATATTTAAATAAATAATAAAAAATAAAAAAAATAATGACTTATAACGTAATTTAAATATTGACGAAGTGCGAGAAACAATATATATATAAGGTATTAACAATTGTATTGTTCGAACATTTAATACGATTAAACGAATAGAACGATTTCCGCAATTACACAGTAATATTGTCTACATTATAATAATAATATATTATAGTATGGTGCACTACATCTAGATGTATAGGGATATGATATGATATATATATATATATATATATATATATATATATATATATATCTATATATCTATATGCGATATGCATTATTATATGCTACTTTAATGTGTTAAAGTTAACATTACACGAATAACAGACTACGAAGATACATACGAAGAACACAATGATTTGAATAATAATATACATATAGATTTCGAACAATATATAAATATATTCAACAGAGAATAGCTAGTTCTGTAAATATATTTAATGATACACGTTATATCCATGGATATGCATATCATCATACTTATACCATTTTACAATTCTTATATACGTATCAGTTCCCATGATTCATCAGTAGGATTATGTATAATAGGATTATGATGAGATGATTTAGAATAAATTTGTAGAATAACAGATTTTTCAATATTATATGTTATATGATTATTATTTGCAAACTTCTGATAACAATTAATGAACAACTTCAAACCAGATAACGACGATGACAATTGTATCATCCACATAATATACGTATTTATTATTTGTCCATTAATATACATATTAATACAATACCCAATTTTAAGAGTTTAGATATCCTATCATGGGAACAGTGTATATGTTACATAATAAAGGTGATATACCCCACCATGACGAACCCCGTTAGAAATATTAAACATATCAGAACTATATAGCCATATGGCTTCACCGATTTAATATATATATATATACGCTGATTTCGATATCAAAAATATAGAAAAATAATTATGTAGATAGGAACACATTTATTTCTTATTATATGATGACTTATATTATCAGATGCTTTGGGGGCATTTACAAAAGCAACACATATATTTTTGTTGTTATTTTTATAATCATTTATTATATGTTTTAAGGAAAATACACATATTAAACTTATATATATATATATATATATATATATCGATAATATGTTATATATATATAACAATAATTTTATATATATATATATATATCGATAATATGTTATATATATATAACAATAATTTTATTTCTATAAATTAATTATTTATTTTTCGAAATGATATGAAATATAATGTAATGGAATATGCCCTCTCTATATATTATTCTTCCGTATATATACGATAGAGTGGCCCCACCCGTATGTAGGCTGAACATAGAGAGATATATAGAGAGAGAACACCGATCCTAGCTAAGGCTGGTGGTTACGTAATAAAGAACGAAACATGCACGCGAGCGCCATATAGCGACAGCGGGGGCGGCGGAAGTGGCGGAAGAGGTGGAGGAGGCTGAGGAGGATGAGGCTGAGGAATTATCGATTATGCATTATTATGCATTATTATTATGTATTGTTAGTGTAGGCGCATTATTACTGGTGGCTATTGAAGACTACGATAATATCGGGCTGAATGAAAAACAGGGTGGGATAGAGGAAATGGATGGATCGGGATAGACGGGATAGTAATTATATATATATATATATACATATTATGGTAAATATAGCAGTATATGAAGGAGATAACGATATAATAGGGATAGAAATGTATTATATATTCACGTCCATATTGTGTCCTTTATGTATCAATATTACGAGAGCGCCATGCAAGAGAGGTACACCAAATAAGAGAGGGATATATAGTGAGATAGATACATATATATATATGTATCTATAGATAGATATTGAGATAGAGTAATATAGAGATATAAATATATATAGAGAGAGAGGGGTAGATAGATACAGAGAGAGATAACGAGAGAGGTAGAGAGAAGAGGATATATATATACACATATATAGAGAGAGAAATAGATAGATATATAGAGAGAGATAAAGAGAGAGAAATAGAGAGAGAGATAGAGAGAGAGATAGAGTGATAGAGAGAAATAGAGAGATATATAGAGTTATAGAGATATATCTAGAGTGATATAGAGAAAAATAAATATATATAGTGATATAGAGAAAAGAGAGAGAGAGAAACATATATAGAGTGATAGAGAGCAATAGAGAAAAAGAGAAATAGAGTGATAGAGAGATATAACTAGAATGCTAAAGAGAAAGAGAGAGATATATATATATATATATATATATATATATATATATATATATAGAGGGGTAACGCAATAGAATAGAGACATAAGATGATACTCCGAACCGAATTAATATTTCATAAGACATCAATGTTCTCTAACATGTATACTGCGTACAACGTTCAGGTATTGCTAGTACATTACACTAGGCTACCACTATACTACACTATAATAGAGGTGGTAGTGGTAGTACACATAAATATGTTACGATATTATATATAATAAGCAATATATTACTTTAAGTGACGCATAATTTCAATATTTACGTACAAATATGAATGAATGAAAGGAACAAATGGTACTATAATAAGTATACTTGTATATAATAATATAACAACTAACAATATATCACCGTATTATATATGCATATAGTATACTAAGTATGTTCTCCAAATGGTTACTAGTCGGTATATTACTTTTAAGAAGAACATCCTGAACTTATCTGTTTCGTCTTCAATAAAATATTCTAGAATTAATAATAATAATAATAATAATAATAATAATAATAATAATAATAATAATAATAATAATAATAATAATAATAATAATAATAATAATAATAATAATAATAATAATAATAATAATAATAATAATAATAATAATAATAATAATGTAATATTCATCGTAGTACTTTATTTTTTTTTCTTTTATTATATATATATATATATATTTGCTTGTATGTGCATGTGTATATATGTGTATATATGTGTATGTGTATATATATATATATATGTGAGTATTTGTGTATGTATACATATATATAACACCATACTATACAACGTATATAATATAATGTACAATAATAGGTATAAGATATTATATATAAAGATATAAAGCTGTTTCTTAAAATAATCTATAATAGATAGAACAACATGTATATATCAAAGATTTTCTGTATATAATATACTATACAATAATATATATTATATAAAAAGATATAAAGCTGTTTCTTAAAATAATCTATAATAGATATAACTGTTCTATTATAACAACAGGTATATATAAAATATTTTCTTTTATAATAAGGATTTTGTTAATAATTTGTTTTGGTTTATATATATATATATATATATATATATATATATATATATATATATATATATATATATGTTAATTGTGCATATATTATAACATATATGTTATAAATATATTATAGTACATACTTAATTATTATTAATAATCATAGTTATATATAACTGTACATAGAATATATTCGTCTAAATTAAAGATATATTATTATTATAATATATAATATATTACACTATATGTATTGTAATATATTACACTATAGTAGTATATATATATATATACTAGCACTATATATAGTTATATAATAGTTATACAATATATAAACATAAGTATATAGTATATATGTGTAAGTATATATATATATATATATATATATATATAACTATATATATTTGTATATAAAAGTAATAACAATATATTGGTACCTTATATATAAGTAATATAGGGAATATAGATAATATATAGTGATGTTATTTAAATCCATATACTGTAGATACATATGTATAGTCTATTAATAAAACCTTTATATATAATATTGTATAGTTTATGTGTAGTATTAGTATTTATCATTAACCAATTCTTGAATATATGATAGAATAATACATTTTAATAAGGGACTATACCATATATGAATATAGGATATAGTCCTATATATAGTCTTATATATATAGTACTTTTTATATATAACCTTTTTATTGACTCAGAAAACGATGGACGTTTATATGCGTCAAGTTGAAATAATAAAACAAATAAATAGTTACACAAATAATAATAAATTTAAAAATAAGAAATTATAATGATAACATATATGAATTTAGTCAACATTTAAAAGTAATAAAATATGATTGGGTCCGTAATTCATCGGGAAGACTATTCCTGTACTTCGAAGCTCCGACCGGAGCAGCAACAGTGAAAGCAGTATCTGCATATATAGATGAGACAAGCGGTACAGAGAGTTTCATCAGCTCACATTTGCGACTCGGACGAGTAGTTGCTCGAATTATGAGTCCATTAGGACTTATAAGGTTATATACTATAGTCCCTATTTAAATATCTATAAAAAGACTATTGACCAAATCCGTATATATATACCCTATAGGGTCTATAATACACCATAATGATTATAGTATATAGCCATATAGAGATAATATTGCTACTTTATCGCAAACATGCATATCACGTGTCTGATCACCCTTACTATGTATCAAACTCTTTCCTAATATCGTCACTATTTGATCACCCTTAGTATGTATTAAACTCTTTACTAATATCGCATCTATTTCAATACATTGAAAATTACGATAAATTAACGCTTACATATATCACTATGATTCGCTTTTGTATTGGTTGATATATGTCGGGTACATGTGGAGATATATATATATAGGGCATGATCATATAATGTCCCTGATTCATGGGGATGTATATATATATATATATATATATATATATACACACACACTTAATACATTGTTTCATTTAAGGTATACTAAACAATATATATATATATATATATATATATAATATATATATATATAATATATGTATATTTAAATGTATGCTATGCCTTTATACACTATAGTAGCGGCATAATAATAATATAACTTCAAAGCGATTGATATTGTAAATAATAGGAGCCTGGATATAGGCCTAAGTGCATATGCTCATTTTTACCACGTTAATGTTGTTTTAGTGGTATGTCCTTTATGAACCAATGGACATAGTTCTGCATAATATAATAACTATATTCAACGTATCACAGTATGTATTTACGCAATATATAAACTACAATTATATAGAAATTAAATTATTATTATCGATATATTCTGTATGCAAAGCAATGCACCCATTTAGTATACAATATCGTACACATTCTAATGCTACGATATTAATTACTTTTAATATATTATCCGATGTAAACTTTGTATGTAAACCCTTTCTGATACTGATACTTTAAAACATACAGTTAGTCTATCACTTATATCAATAGTATGAACAATTACACATATTAACATATACAATTAAACACACACATATATTTATATATAGAAATATGGAAATTTCGCTAATGAAATAGATATCGATTAGATTATTTATATCGATTATTACCATTATCGTTAAAACAGATTAGCAGAGTCGATAGAGACCGGCTAAATAAGAAAATGGGCGTATCACCCGATCGCCATTAATAGTGTTGGCCATCGTGATTGTGACCGACTACAAAGTGGGCGTGTTCTAGTATTAAGTGGGCGTGTCCGTGAAATGGGATCGATACTATAGTACAGGATAGGGTCTCGAAAACTCATTAATCTAATGAGGAAGGGAGGAAGGGAGATGGGGAGGCGTGGAGGCAGGGAGGGACGAATCCTCTTTCTAGGGATTACGTTGCATGCCCGTAGTTACGTCATAATGCGAGCAGATGCCCCACATGTTATAGTGTGCACACGGTTGCACTATCGGTCGGTACTAGTAGTAGCAGCCAGCATGTTTAGTTAGCTGTATGGAATATAGTGTGTGGCCTGTTATATTACTGCATGTCTTAGTAACATGCGCCAGACTACATCCATATTAAAATAATATATATATATATATATATATATATATATATATATATACGTATATAATATATGTGTGTATGTATATGTGTTCGTATATATATAACGTAATTTATCGTACTAGTGTTCATATTTAGATATCCTAAAGGTGTTATTATTTATAGCATTGCATTTATCTATATCTAGATATATATATATATATATATATAGTGTGTGTTTGGTGAATATGATGTATATACTAGCTGCATCTAGTATATACGTGTAATTTAATATCATATATTTTTAATATCTATGAATTCGAAATAAATATAGTATTACATTTCATTTATATATATATATATATATATATATATATATATATAGAAAATATAGTATACATTATTTACAAATTATAGATGAATATGATTATAATTAATACAAATATTCATATATATAAATATATATATATATATATATATCTAATATATACATTCACAAGTTTATATGAATAATAAATTATATGTGACATATTTTAAAAATCAAATGGGTTTACTATATTACATTTTCTATATATATATATATCAAGAACAATTAAATTTATATATAGTTAATTATAATATCTGTTATATATTTTCCTAAGTTTGGTGATCAATTATTATTATAAATATATATATATATATATATATATATATATATTCATTAATTACCGCTAATATTTTTGTTTAAAATTCTTCTAAATATCTAAATATATTAATTATATAATATTCATTATATATCCTTGTTTTAAATAGCGTTACTATAGTTTGTACGATAGGTAATATACTACTCAATGAAGGTATTTAACATCTATGTCATCCGGTTTGTAAATTGTATTTGAACAAGCTGCCATGATGCAATTGTGTAGGGATATATATATGCACGTTTCACACGTTTGCATTTAAACATATATACCAATATACGACACTATATATAGTATACATATACATTGTTTAATATCTTATATACACTGTTCTATTATGTATATATATATACATATATATATATATATATATATATATATATATATGTATATATATATATATATATATATATATATATATATATATATATATATATATATATATTTATATTTAACATATATGTAATATTTGATCAAATGTAATTATTTTTTAAATAAATAAATTTAAATGTAATCCTATATGTAGTCGTATATTGGTATATGTTTAAATACAAACGTGTGAAGTTCACGTATGTGTGGTTCACACTGTGGACCACACATACGTACACACATATCCACACATGCGTACTATATGCGTCATACATATCATATATATATATATATAAACTATATATTATATAGTATACTCTTTCGATATATCAGAATATCTATATATATATATATATATATATATATATATATATATATATATTAAAAACTAACCAATGGATCCTAATCCTGCAGGATTTTTAAACTACTAGTTTGGTTTTATACATATGTAAATAAGTGTAAACTTAATTCTATATATATCAGAATCTCAAAAAACATGATACATGTTTGCAGACATATTTGTTCATTGCTTAGCATTCTGAGATATCGAGAGTGAAGAGTTGTGTTCATATAATGATTACGTAACATTCACGGAAACATGTGACATGTGTACAGCATACTGGTCACATGCATGTTAATTCAAATATGCTCGCAGGTGAATATTTATTCATTACTGGATATAAGTTTACACACACACACACATACACACATACACACACACACACACATATATATATATATATATATATATATATATATATATATATATATATATATATATATATATATATATATTATACATGTATATAACTATAGTTACAGGTATATATTTATATATATATATACATATATACATACACATACACACATACACACATACACACATATACATTTATATATATATATATGTGTGTATATTAGTAATTCTAATGTAGGTGTAAGGTTTCATATAGTTATAAAAACATATTAAATTAGTATGATATATATATATATATCGAATAAAAAAAATAATTACTCAACTGTGTTTATATATTTACATACAAATTATTTATTTATACCGATTACACAAGCTAACACAAGTTACGCTGCATAGCTAGCATGCACAAACACACACACACACACATACATACTTGCGTACTGACAGGTCACGTCATAGTCAATAGGTCAGTAGTACCCATACAACCTCTAGGTTGTATACTATAACAATGTACTATATGCCGTATACGTACATACAATAGTAGTAGTAGTAGTAGTAGTATACTATAGTAGTAACATAGTAGTAGATAAATAAGTTGGCATGGCATGATAAACAACTGATGTTGCCATGGAAACGTGTTATCAACTTATATATGTAACATGCTTTATGGCGTACTGTAATAATATAATAGCGTATAAGATACATCTATAAAAGATAAGGCCGAAGAATAGAGATGCTTATCTATCTATATATTCACTGAACTTTCGATATGGATGACTCTCTATATCACAGAACCTCCGCTTACTCAGACATTTTTTTACAAATGCTAGTTTGGGTTTGTACCCAAGTTAATACATGTTGGCATAATTCCATATCTCAGAAACTAGATATCTCATACTCATTTCTTAGGTCCTTTTAATTCTGAGATGTCGATAGTTACGGTAAATGTAGATATACATTTATAAATCTATAATAAAGTAGTTAATGTTTATATATTGAGCTATATATAGATTGGAGCTATATATATATACTACCTAATAGTTAGGTGCAGTGCGGTGCAGTACACCGTCTACTGGTATGCATTCGGTGATGAATCATCACTGATGATTCATAGCTGTAGTGACTCATCACTAATAGGTTACGCGCGTGAATGTGTGTGTGTGTGAGGCGTAACGAGGTGCATACCACGTGTGTTATTAAGAATGTCACGTGGTACCATGTTATACCATGTTCATATCACGTGCAACTAAACTCATCACGTTATTCTAAGCATATTATGTGTTATAAACCGTACCACGTGTTACAAATTGGAATAAAGAACATCACGTGGTACAATACTAATACATGCTATTAATTATGACGTATTATTACATAGAATATTGTATATCTTATAGTTAGATTACATGAAAATAGTTCAATCATTTTCGTTATATTGTTCTGTTATTATCTAATAATATTTGTATATATATATATATATATATATATATAGTTTATTGGAATAGTTTAATTTCATTTAGTATTCGTTTTCGTTTTCTTTCTTTGTTATCCGAATGACTTAAAATAAGACCTTGGTCTTTTCACGTTGTTGTCATCGTAGTCTTATATATATAATTTGATGCAATAACTATATTGTTATAAAAATGTATTATATGATATTTATATAACATCAAGAAAGTAGTTACAGTGCAATGATTCATGAATTATAGATTACACATTAAGTAAGTACATATATTGTGCCAAATATTATGCAATGATTTCTATTATATAATATTCAGTTAGTTATACATTATTACGATCCTATTGAATGGAAGGATGATCGAGGGTTAGATAACTGGATACACCCATCCAACGAACTCGTAATAATTTATCGTCTGTTTTAATAGGCTATAGTTCACTTAGGGGAGGTGTTCTACGGAGAACCTAAGTCATCATATCACGTGGTTATATGTCCAGCCTTATACATACCAGCTTTATACACAGGGGCCGTGTGTATAATGTATCTCATTATAAACTGTACGTGTAGTAGAGTCTAAGACGATATCGTGCACCTTCCCTACATTACATATTTATTTATAGAAATCTGTAGTTATTCTATTTATAGAAAACTCTCTCTCTCTCCCCCTATCTCTCTCTCTCTCTCTCTCCCCCTATCTCTCTCTATCCCTCTCTCTCTCTCTCTCTCTCTCTCTCTCTCTCTCTTCTCTCTCTCTCTCTCTCTCTCTCTCTCTCTCTCTCTCTCTCTCTCTCTCTCTCTTTCTCTCTCTATATATCTCGATATTATATGTATAGATATTATTACTAAACTGACACACCTACGATGTAGATGTAGGTCCTACGTACGTCGTATTAATGCTGTATATTAACTCGGAAAGTTTGAACAAGTATCGAACAGTATCGAACTTTTAATTACCCAAAGTATGTATATTCATATTAGACATTACAAAACTAAAAATAATAAAAACATAAAGAAGCCACATATGAAAATAATAAAATGTATTTTTCACATATTATGTAAGATATATATTAATATTTATATCTATGATAAATATATACAAATTATAATTAAAATATAACATAAAAATCATCGTTGTACTCGGTTATATCTAGTGTGAGTTTCAATTTGGTTTAAGCCCATTACGTAATAGTATTGGTTCGTTTTTTGCTTGTAGAGTAAAATACTCGTTAGGCAAAATTTACCCAAAGGCACGGCTCTATCAAAATGCTGGGCGTAATTTATATACAAGTATTAATACTTCAACAATTGTGTTCGACAAGTTCGATACTTCAACAATTGTGTTCGACAAGTTCGATACTTCAACAATTTTGTTCAAACAAGTTCGATAATTCAACAAGTGAGTTCATTCACATCACTAGGTCGTGTATATGTGTGTTTGTATGTGTATGAATATGTGTGTTTCTATAACGAAGCGTATGCGTGTAATGTTCATCAGTTATGACGTCATAGAACAGCGATGACGTCATAACAGGAATACGGAATACGCTAATGATAACACTGACACGTGCCGCCTGCTTACGTCATTATCTATAGATATTATATGTGAAACTTACATCTATGCCCTATAGGTACACCCATATCTATAGATACGGGTTTACCCTATTATATATTTATACGCATACATATAATCGAGTATCTGGAATATATAACTAACGTTTTAAGAAACAATACAATAATGTTACTATTAGTAAATTTACTAATAAATACAAGCTTACATTTAGGATTACGTGTACTATATTGTATGTATTACATTATTATGTTTACATTAATTATATACTTATTGAGTTACATTAATACACACTTTATATATATATATATATATATATATATATATTTATTGAAAGGTTTGATATTTCTAAATCATTAAATATAATATTATATGAATGAAGTTAATAATTGATTATTGTTATTGTTTTCATAACATATAACTTATTACGATATTACCATATGATATCCTATTAAAGTAAATATTTAAAGTATTCATTAAAGTAGTGTATATAGTTTAATATCGTCGATAACTCCATGTTTACTCTTTAAAATTGTCGAGAACAAATATTTCCACATTGGAACTATTTGAGAATTGTGATCACATATAGGTCAACTAGATCGTAGTAAATCTTTGAAAATCGTTCACATATATTATTCGCTGCAATTCCTGGCTGATGCGAATAAACTTAAGACATGATGAGCGATAAACTATAGTGAACTATGCGATACATCACGTATGTGTATGTGATCCATTACACTCAATGATGTATGTGTTTTGATATCGAAGTAACAATGCCAGCACGAGGCACGCGTACATCTGTACTCACATTACGTAACAATAAGCACCTCGATGTCATCTATTGTTACTCGCGGGAATGGTATACATCACTTGTGTTTACTATCTTGATAGTTACCCCGCTATTGATGGTGAATATCGGGATGTCGTAATGACCTCGCATAGTGAATAGGGGTACTTATGGTTATAGAATAGGACACCACCTTACCTCTTTATATATTACTCTATAAGAGTGTCATATAGGACATATGTATGCATAATATGCTTTACAGATAACAATGAACATAGATAACAAAGGAACACTACGAATGAGAAATATATTGTTGCGATGATGGTGTGTTGATAATAGGCGGATGTGCTAGGTGGAGTGTTCGCGTACACGCACCGATGTGCGGTGTGTGGTGCGCACACGACACTAGTAGTGCTGTAGTAGTACTAAAGAAAGAGAGAGAGATATATGCAAATAGTAGGCATATAATCGATTATTTTCTATACACAAAATATCACTTACCCTATAGGGTATCGGGTATGTATGTATACATACCAGTGTAGAATAAACAATGCTACTACCGAATGACACACCCACTGCTTTCATCAATAATTAACAGTTGGAGGAGGACGTAAATCGAGGACATGACATTCACGAGCGGGAGTTATTCTAAATATAACTCGAATGATCGCCTTAAATGATCGCACAAAAGATGGCTCTTGTCGTGTTGCTGCGATGACACGATTCTTAGCAATAAAGGCTTGCGAGAACACAAGCAATCTTTTCACACGTATACATATGCATAATGTATTACATGTAACACATGCATTTACATGTATCACGTGATTGTTTTCTATTGTATTCGTCGTGACCCTAATAATTAAAAAAATAATATATGGTAGGACCAAAAATGTTACACTATTTGTATTTTATTGTTTGATGACTCTCGTTTATTTATAACAAATATAGTTACATATACCAACATTGTATTCATTTAAATATATGTATGATGAGTTTGTTTATATTCTATATTTATATTGCATAAACATATATTTATATCTGGATAATTAAATATATATATATATATATATATATATATATATATATATATATGTATATGTATATGTGTACTTATTTATTTGATATATAAATAACAATCTATTTTAAACAAACTATAATTATACATATACACTATAAAACAAATGGTTAGCAGTAAGGTGTGCAGTCCATGACGTACTACAATGATAACAATGCCCGTACCCCTTACTTATACGTACTTATGTGCGATGCAGTACTATACGTTTACTTTAATAGCAGTAATAGCACCTATAGGTAGCAACTTACACGTATACCTCATTAATAACAACACAAGTAAAGCAATACGTATTCTAAACTATTAGACTACTATAGTATATAATATATATATATATAGTATATAAATATACTACTGTAGTATTACGTATATATATATATATATATATATATATATATATACTTATATTCCCACATACGGGTAGGCATTTTAACGAATACTATAACGAATCGAAGGTTATATATATATAGACCTTGAAAAACGATTCCTTTTAATGAAGTACAAATAACTATACGTAGAAATAGGCGACTTAATGGGTCACTAATATATTCGCTAATGATATTCTCTAGAAATAGACTTTTGTAATCACATTATATCCTATACACTGGAAACGTTGTATTGCATAACGACCGATTACTCAATACTAGTCGATGACGACATCGGTGATTAATATCGGTGTGGACTTCGTTATAAGTGATTGCACTGCGCTGGTCACAACAATGGTCCTAATTATCGAGGGGGGATGGGGGCGGGGTTACTTGTGTCGGCCCAACAGATTACGTCATCTTCATAACGGTGACTTCCGTTATAAGTGGGTAATCATCGCCCTCTAGCTATATTATTTGTAGGACTAATATTTACGTATTATTCATATTAGTGTTGTTTATGACCCGTTGCAACGAAAGTATGCATGCAACAGTGAACTCCTGTTAACGGTATACGATGGCTAGCAATAGCAGCCATACAACGAATACCAGCCATACAACGAATACAGAATTGTTATACACTATTTTTATTTTATATTATTTATTTAAAATATGTTTTATATTTAGTTTTTATGTTTAGTTTAATGTATTTCATATGAGATGTGTAAAATAATACATTTCACATACATAGGGTACAATATATATTTCATAGGGTACATTTATTTTAAATATTAGGGTGCATGACTGTTAAATGCACTAGGGTATACCTTAGTATATTGTATACACTCTATATATTTATTAGGGTATATATACTATATATACTATTATTTACTATATATACTATTAGGGTATATATATTAACATAGCTGTATACAGCTATGTTAAATACTAGGGTACGTGATTATTATATTTACATATCATGCAATTCAAG